>JAHWFP010205834.1:23348-38699 GCA_023313725.1 Lithobius niger | reverse complement strand
AATGTTCCTAATTGCGTATCTTGGTTTCTGGAAGTAAGCAACTCAGTTTGCTACTCAACGCAGTAAACTGGTTGACCGGCTTCGTTTCCAAGCTAAGCACCATTTATTTGTTTTAAATTAGTAGCACACGCTAGCCTACCAAAAGATCCGTAGATTCCAATAAATAACCAGATTCATCAGTTCGCGCGTCAACAGCTTTAAAATTTGTGTAAATTTTCAGTTTGTAGGCACAAATGTATGCCAATTTTTTTTAATACTTTCGGTATACGATGTTAAAATATACTTTGCCATCAAAACTGTTGTAAAAATATCTTTTCTATAACAGTGTGAAGCCCCTACAGACCCCTTTTTTTTGTTTTTTTTTCTCCCAATATGTATACAAGTACTGCTCTTCTTATGTTTCTGGCTGTTTAAAAAATGTTGTTTCTGAAGCTCTGGGCATGGGCTTTAACCCCCTGTCCACTGTTTTATTTTACGGTAGGCAAAAATGTCAACCCATGATTTGTAAACTATGCTTTTTGTATTCACTGCACTGTATATCCCCCGCCCCAACACCTGAATTTGCTCTGGGCATGATGAGTTTGCTGCGTGCATATTATCACAACTAAGTGCACATAGCGTATTATATATACAGATACCCAGGCTTTATTACTACGAAAAAGTTCATTAAAAAAACCGCATGCACGATTTTTTTTTAGAAAAAGGCTTGAGAAACAACTTCCTTTTTTTTAAATAGTCTTTATATTTTGTCATACTGTATAAACTAAGTTAAAAATAGGAAAATGGATCTGCCACCCAGATTGAAAAGTTAAGAATCAGCCGATATGAGTTTTGACCGATTCGATCCCAATACTAAAAATTCTATTAAACATAGAAATATGCTTGCAGAATCTTTATATGTATGTATCCTTAATTTTAAAATGGCACATCGCTTACTTTGAAAATTTGAGTCCATGTTTACATGCTGTACGCTTAGTTTAAAAAAAAAAGATATTATGCACCTAATGTCTTAGCATAATTTCAATAGCCCTGTTTTTCTGAAGTTTGATAGGCTCAGAACGACTGTCTTCATCAGGCTACTGCATTACCGCTCACTTCGTCGTGTTCGTTTGTCTGCTACGCGAGACCGTAGTCTCCGATACTTGCAAGGTTGTTACACAAACGTTCGAACCATCCCACAGCAACATATTAAACTTGCCTCTCAGCAGGTACTGAATGCTTGGGTTTGATGATCCGTGGGTATTCAAGTGCAACTCTAACAGTGATGTCCATCTGCGAAGCCTCGAATCCCTGGCCATTCAACACCACAGCCTGTGCTATTGATATCCAGGGACATTCAACCCCAAGCATTTAGTATCTGCTGTGAGGTGAGTTTAATAAGTTGCTGCAGGAACGTTGCGGCCCTGCAAGTATCGAGGCTACGGCCGCCTCGTCACATGCAGGCGAACGATCACGACGAAGCGAGCAGTGATGTAGTAGCCTGACAAAGACACTGTGGCATTTACATTCACTAGGCATGGAACTAATGTATTGTATTTACAGTTATAATTACCCATTCGTAAACAGAATTTTATTAGTAATTATGAAGTGTGTCATTTTATCACAGTAACTGGTTTTGCTGTAGAGTGTAAAAGGTAGTTTGTCTTTATTGTATGTTTATTGATGATGAAAGTGTGTGATCTTCTGTGAACCCTTTAATAATAATAAAGAGGCAGGCCTAAACAAATGTCTGGAATGACTGATTTTTTGCTGCATTGAGTTCTTCAGTAGGGTTGTGCGATTTGCAAAAACTTCTCCATTCCTTGGGATGTATAGTCAGCACCAAAAAGACAGAAGCCAAGGAACCAGGAGGGAAAGCTTTATGAAAGTTTAATGAAAAAAACTAGTAGTTCTTGGTAGTACTGATACTGACAGCTACAAATTGTGTAGTGTAAACACTCGTTTAAGTAGGGGGTGGGGGGAGTCATTTCTGAGGTTCTACTACACCTCAACCAAAACTGGTTTCTGTTAGCCTAGTTCAAGATGTGCCTATGATGATTAAAAAAACTAAAGCTGCCTTACCAAAATCTCTTTAAAAATGTTATAAAATGTCAATCACGTTCCCTGATATTTGATGTTTTTCTGATGGTGGATTTGCCAAGGTCATTGAGCCAATGACAGCAAGCATGACAGAGAGTGGCTTTTGTGGAAAGATACTAATAAGGCTGTTCTGAATCTGGTAACGATACCATGATGTTGGATCGGTATGGTCCATTTTAGTTTTCATCTGATAAGGCTTACATTTTTATGGTTGGTAGGAAAAATGGTATTATTTTGTTCAGGTTAGGTAAAAGTTTTGCTTTTCATCCTTAAATAAATACTTTTTAAATACTCGAAAAGTTTTATTCGATTAAACTGTTTTCATTGGTTAGATTTATGTTGCTACTTGCGTGTTGCTATACAAGCGATGTACCCTGCGCGTCACTACATCCACCAAAACGATTTTATGATTTGGACTAAAGAATTAAAGTAAAGATTGTGTAGAAACTACTTACCCTCCCCTGGCTCTTTCACTGAAGCCTAGCCAACAACACTTATAAGAAAAGCAAGAGGCTTTTCATTAAACCAGTGATATTTCCTTATGCCACTGTTCCCATCTAAATGGGTAAACAGTTTGAACTAAAGGACTTCGGAAAGATGTGGAAACCATAAACAGGGCGATTTACAATTAGCGGCAAATTATTCTGCAAGTCCAAGAGGGGAGGAAAATAAAAGTGTCCTCTCTTGAATTTTAAAACTGATAAATCTTGGATTAACTCGTGCAATTTAGTTTGATTTTCTATTTTTTAGCACCTGGAATACAGATTTGTAATGTTGCAAAATTTCTTCATTTGTGGAACACTTCTGAGAACACTTCAGGTGGAACACTTCAGGCGGAACACTTCTGAGATCACTTGAAGTGGTCTTAATTTGACCATTTTGAAGTGTTCGGAAGTGTTCTTAATAAGAACACATGAAGTGTTCTGAACACTTGAAGTGTTCTTAGTAAGAACACATGAAGTGTTCCGAACACTTGAAGTGTTCTTAGTAAGAACACATGAAGTGTTCTAAGAAGTGTTCTCACTGGAAGTGTTCTTAAAAAGAACACTTGAAGCGTCCTTAATTTGACCATTAAAGTGTTCTCAGAAGTGTTCTCAGAAGTGTTCCCAGAAGTGTTCTCAGAAGTGTTTTTGTGAATTACAGTGTGTACTCAAGGCAGTGTTTTGAGAGCGGATTTCATAGGCTTAAAAAACTGTTGTTTTCTCCAATCCCTTATGCTGCGAGGTTGTAATCGGAAAATAAAGATTCCACTTGCTTAAAAATGTCAGCAACTGCCAACAAATCGACAAAAATCGCGCGTTATATATGCCTACGAAATCCAGTCTAATAGCATTGTCTTCAGTAAGACGCCCTTCTTTTCGCCCTCCAGTGCCCCTTGCAGCTAACCCAGTTACTGGCTCCACCATAGAGTTACATACAATATTACTACGTCATGTCACTGCCCTATAGAGCAGCGTCATGTGACGTCATTTCAGCTACGAGACACCATTTGGAGGTCATAGCTACAAGGTGCACTAGATTAAAATGTAAGGGAAAAAACGGCACTTCTTGTCTAGTCTTTGAGAGCGGATTTCTTAGGCTTAAAAGAACGTTGTTTTCTCCAACAACAAAAGTCACGCGTTATAGGCTTAAGAAATCCCGTCTAATAGCATTAGCTCCAGTAAGACGACCTTCTTTTCTCCTTCCAGTGCTCGTTGCATCTAATCCAGTTACTGGCTCCTCCATAGAGTTATACACAATAATACTACGTCATGTCAGTGCCCTATAGAGCAGTGACATTTGCCGGCATATTGGCACCAGTATGGGTTTTGGAGGGCATAACTACAAGGTGCACTACATAAAAATGGAGGGAAAAACAACGGCAGAGCGGATTTCTTAGGCTTAAAATAACGTTCTTTTCTCCAACAACAAATATCGCGCGTTTTAGGTCTAAGAAATCACTCTTCACAGCATCGGCTTCAGTAGGACGCCCTCCTGTTTCTCTCTGCAGTGCCCTTTGCAGCTAACCCATTAAGGCTCCAGCATAGAGTTATATACAATAATACTACGTCGTGTCACTGCTCTATAGAGCAAGTCAGCCGCCCGTCTAGTAAAAATTGCTTGAACTGCACGGCACCTCTCTCTTTCTGGCTAGTCCAATATGGGGAGAGCATCGTTCACACAAGAAATGCATTTGCCTGACAAAACTCGGTGTGAGGGTAGCCCTCGTCCGTACGCACATTTTAAGGCCAAAAGTATTTCTATTTACTTACTTAAGGCAATTTTTTTCTATTTTATTTATTTAATTTTATACCTAAACTAAAATGACTGTTATGGCATTAACCGCATGCCAAACAAGAGTACACTCACAAAATTAAAGGCAATTTCAAGGCTCCGACAGAAAATATTCCAGTTTTCAATATTTTTCAAGCCTTGAATATCGGTTTTAAAATTGAAGGCTTTTCAAGGCCGTGTATACGAACACTGTAAACACTTAACTGGAATCTGCCCTTCGGGAACAAAATGGCACAACTGCCCGAGGTTGCAGGTTGAAGGGGGATGGGGGGGGGGGAGAGGGGCAAGGATGAGCTCATATGGGGGTTCACAGGCTAATGACAGCTAATGAATCTTTATTGAGCGTTCGAGCCTATATGCTGTGCGATCAGTCTACTCTACTTACACACTAACTTAGCCTGCCGTGACACAAGCTGTAGCCCACCGAACAAGCCGAGGCGAACCATTTTTACATCACTGCCCCAAACTTACACACTACTGTCTAATTGTCTAAATGTGTAGCCAAACAAGGACTTTTATAGACCTTCGGCAACACTCTTTGAATAAAGGTTATTATTATTAAAAAAAAAAAACTAACAGTCCAACAGTCTCTCCAACATGAGTCTCTCAACAATTCCGGTGCCAGCCCAGTACCCCTGTCATTCGAGGAAAAAGCCCGAAGGCCTAGGCTCGTCCTAGAAGCACCAAACAACCTAGAAACTCTGGAAACCAGTCTCCACACCACATCGTCTGCTCCACCCTAAGGAGGAACCAGCACCCCTTACGGGAGTGCGGAGGGAGCGAAGAACAAAGAAAAGGAGACGAGAAACCACAGACAGCTAATTCCGCATGTGGATACAATGATTTTCAATACGCTATTGTAAGTACGAAATACGATATTTCGGTATTGTTTGATCAACAATTTTGGTTCACAAAGGCCTGACAACGGTACATGTCTTCGCCGCTAAATCTTGATTGTTTCCTTGCTAATGGTTTTGTTGCCATGACGCCGCTGGTCCAGTCATTCAAGGAAGTTTGTTGAAAAGTCTCCGCCACGAAAATCAGCGAAGCTGTTTTGCGTCACTATGCAGTGACAATTGTAAACATTTACGTAAAAGAATGAAGACCCGGCAAGCTTGAAATCAACCAAGGTAAACATTGGAGAACCGACAGTCACTATTTACGGTGCACCGTTTCGAATGACTAAAGGATAAATCGTGACTCCTAATTTATCTGCGCTATTTACACTATATAGACCACGAAGTTTGTTTGTTTTGGAGGGGCTGTCCGGTTTACGACGCTAAATGGTTGACCCGAAAACTACCAAACTCGACAAGGTATGCAGAACCACCAAATCGAAGACCACAGCGGTTAGCATTCCGTCGTGTCCTCGGAACCACATCAAGCTCATATGGCAATTCTGAACTGTTTATAAGTATAAAATGAATTGTAAGCCACTGCATTTTTGTTTATACTCTCAGGGTTATACAACTGTGCGGAAATTATTGCAACTGAATAGAAAAATGAAATGTTTATTTGCACTTGACTATTTCACGATGCCATCTGGACAATAACCAATGCTATGGAGCAAGGTGACATGATGGTTCCTCTTGCCCCATGTCCTCGTGCTCAGGTCCTCGCGCTCATGTCGCCTATGGCACGTAAAAGATCCTAGGACTTTCTTGTAACAAGCTGTTACATGAAAGTCAAGGCGCACCGCAAAGCCAAAACTACGCGGTGCACCTTGCCATTATGTATGCGATATGGTACATGGACAACAGTAGCTGACACAGCTGTAGGTAGAGCTCGCCGATGCTGCACACGGAGCGAGCCCAACTGCTGCAACCAGTAATATCCGCTTTGTGCGCACGGCACGTTACCGATTGCGTAATGAGCAAAATCATTGCTACCGTGCAAACAAAGCTTAGTCTCACGGGCGAAATCGTTGGGAGGGTGGAGCTCGTCTTTTCCCAATAATTGGCGCGGATCCAAGCCGAACAGTCCACTGTCGTTCGGTTAGTTGGTTTTGTGTAACTAAAAAAAAAAAATAATAATAATAAAGGAAGGTGAATACGTGCATATCGCTGTAACGTATATATAGAAAAGATGAAAACACAAATCACGAAAATCATGCATAAGAAATAAGGTGGTACAGTTCGAATCCGGGTCATGCCACTCCGACGAAGCGTAAGTGCATAAAGGTGGCTTACTGTACTAATGTTATTTCTTGTGTACGATTTTTGCTATTTGGCTTGTTTTTTAGCTTTATTTTATATGAATTACTGGCACTTGTGAACTTACAAACAATACGCAAGTGTAAGCAAAAGGATTCTAAAACGAATTTTTTTTAAGAGTTCGTGCCACGTTTTTTCGCCACCTGATGTCATTTTGGTGCACGGGTGCCGGGAGCACTGAGAGTCAGATTCGATAGGTGTCTTAGTCCCAGCTGTACATCTCTGACTTCTTACAGACCCTGGTACGATCCTGGTAAAGGGAAGTGTACATGAACTGATTTTTCTCCGGTTGTTCCCCGCCCGTTCACGAGGGTTTCCTCCGGGTACTCCGGTTTCCTCCCTCACGCGGCAACAAAACAACTGACATGATGGTTGTACCTACCACTTATCTGCTGCTTGAGCCTTAAAAATGCTCTAAGTTTACTGGCCGAGACTTTCTATACTGTCAAACGCCAACTTTATTCCACCGATTATTACTTCAGACTCCAATAAACAATTGAAAATTTCAAGAGGCGAAAAAACATGGCGGGAATCCTTAATATGTTTGTTTTGTAAAGATTCTGTTTTTGACTTAACAGAATTTTACCTTCAATACCCTTGAACAAATCAGCTTCCTCCACACACACAAAAAAAAAAAGAAAAAAAACGTTCCATGGTGGCCATTTTGAATAAATCAAGAAAAATGAGCACACCAATGACATTACAATTTAATTCCTACACGGGTGGGCGCGGTAATTTAATTAAGGCCATTAACAAATAAGATGTTATCTCTGGTTGGGTAGTGGTAATTGAAATAAATGGGAGCAGCCGGTAACCGCCATATTTTTGGTCAGTGCAGGTTTGCAGAATCATTATTACGGCTTTAACTAATGTGTCTTTGGGCTTAGCAGTAGATTTAGAATATCGATTTACGATTTATAGTGTCCGCGGCCTATCTTGAGTTCGCCCCAGAACGAATACAGATAATCGAGTGTATGTTTTCGATAGCGGAGCACCTTGTTGATATCCTAGATGGTTACAAAAAAAAATGGCGGCCGTCGATTAAAGCCGCTCCCTCCAGGAAGATGTAGCCGCTCATAAAATACCTACAGGACTCAAGTTATGCTGCGCGCATAGCTTGCTATATATTTGCTATGTTCGTATGACAATAAAACAAAACATAAGGGACGATGTTTTAGCGCTCCTACACCCACGTTAACCATCCCTCAGTCATACTAGGTCTGTGTTTTGTAGGGAAGATGGCGCCGTGCTAATCTACATTAATAAAAAACGAGTTGTAGAACAAGCAGTGCTGTAGAACGAACACGCCGGCTATACCCGAGCTACTAGCCTGCAATAACAATACCGAATGGACGGTGACTACTTAAACAATCTCTTCTAATAATGTGGGTATAAGATGATTGTAAACTTAATGGTTGTTGGCAATAAACTGAAAACTTAACTTTTAATGGATAAACCGCTGTCGTTGTGTTGACGATTAAATTAAAGGATTAGTACCCAGGAAAAAAGATAGCGTACACAAACCCGCAGAGTCTGAGGATGAATCAGGGCGATGCTGGGTGATGCCGAGCCAAGCCACATCGTGCTGAATCGGGCATTAACCGCTTGCTAAAGATTCAGTCGTTGTTGACGATTAAAATAAAATGATTAGCAAAACTCGGTTAACTACTGAAAACGCTATTTATTTTACGTGCAGCACTTTTCAAGATTTCAGATTCAAGATTTCAGGACTGGTGTTTCATTTTTATTTTCAACGACATTTCCAGGTTTTCAAGGAGTCACACGAACCCCGAATTACTTAATCCGTAGGTCTGTATTTTTTTTTTATTAGTTTCTTTGAGCCTTAAGTCAGCCGAAACAACTTAATGGTTGTATGGCTGAACCGGCCCCTATATAAATACACTAACTGTATAAACACACTAAGACTATGGTTTTTGCGATTTTTCACCGATGTCGTTTAGCCAAGTAGAATGCACCAAGCTGACCTATTGTGTTCTAAAGTAAAAACTGTAAAAACATGTGAATACAGCAGCAAGGTTTCACGTGGACTAAACAGCACAGGAACATCGCGGCATATGAAACCTTACAGGAAAGTTTATTTGTGTTCCTTTGCTGTCTTGACTTCGGATCAGTTAAATCTTACCTTAAACATCAAATGAATTCGTTTTTGTTTTCTGTCTTCAATGGGCCCTAAGCTGTATGTAGTAAATGCCGGTAGATGAAAAGAATTGAAACTGACACGGCACGCCATAGTCCACACTTTCACTTATGATGTCTAAGTAGTATCTAAAAGTCACCAATAGGGTCGCAGTGCTTCGTAGTCCTTATTACCACTGTTAGACAATCGAGTGCACAAAAGCCGTTCGAAAAGGACAGTTCCCTTGACACATTTCCATTGGCCCAAACCTTGTTAATGAACGTCCCAATTAAGAAGACTTGTGAGGATGGCCCGGAAATAGTTGGGAAGACGCGGAGGGGAGTGGGGTTCAGGGAGGGAGGGGGGGGGTTAATGGTACCCGTCACTTGCAGGATGTGGTGTCAGTGAAGAATCTCTAGTTCTACTAACACTAATTAAGCTACTGTTACTTCGGCTGGAATCAGAAGTTGTGAGTTTGTATGGATGGAGAACAACAACTTCGCGTCCGCTAATATAAAGAACACTCATCACCAGGATCAATAAGCCGGCTCGAGTAAAGTTGTCAGGTTAAATTGGAGACGAAGTGCGCCAAATTCTAGTGGATGACGTGAAGAACTGTGCAGTGCTCCGTGTCCACTAGCTACATTTAGTATATAATTTAACAAACTAGTGCAGTGTTGTGTTTTGAATACATAAAATAAATAACAATTTGATCTGTAATGGTCATGAGAACGGAATGGCCGGAGCCACTGACACCGATCCTCCAGGTAAAGAGGTAGAACAAGGGAAATGTCTAAGTTCGGTAATTTCTTTTTAAAAACATATCAAGTAGATGCTCATCCAAACGACGCCTAAAACCACTAACTGAGGGCGAATTGACCCAAGATTCCGGAAGAGCGTTCCAAGGTTCAATCACCCGAGACGCAAAAAAAAAAAATTTCTGGGGAGGTTGGAACCCACAATACAGCTGCAATTTAGTAAGGGGACAAATTTCGAACCTACCGAACTTTTTTCTTACGTTCCGTGAATGAAGCCGACTGTGGTTTAGTTTTAAATTGATGTTGGTTTATTACTCGCCCTACACGGGAATGGTCGACTTGGACTTGACGGTTGACGGGTTAAGTTTTCTGGCCATTGGGGGGGGCGCCCCGCTTGAGCGTTCAAATTGGAGTGCCGAAATTGGTCCTTAAAAGACATCTTATCTGAAACGGGTATGCCAAAAAATGGTATGCCAAAAAATGGCGACTCGGGCCTTGGGGTACCAAGTCGAGAAATCTCGTGACATGATGTAATTGTTGTTTGGGGGTACAATGTGATATCGAGAGGTTGTTGGGTAACAATCAATTTGGGTTACGGCTTACAAATGACATGGTTTAATTGGCTTCAATATTTAGCAGTTAAAGATGGTCTTGACTTGGAACGGTTGAAAGTGTGACTTCATGGAATGAATTGTTGCCTCCAATGCAACATCACCTTGATGCGTGATCATTGCTGCAAGGAGATCGAATGCTGCACCAATTATTTACCAAGCGAACGAAGCGAACGGGATCGAATACTCGACCGAATTTGAATTTTGTGTCTGTTTGCTTGTGTGTTTGTCAGTCTATTTGAGACACGATAATGTTTTCAATTTTGTTCCGATCTGAGTTTTAAATTTTGCCAACAGGTGGCTCTTCGTGCATGGACTTCACCAGCAAGATATAAGTATTAAGATACACTCTAGTATGCCGCCCGTCAAGATTCTACGACATCATTAACTTCCGTCCTATCCAGTTAAAATATCAAGTTCGATTGTCACACTTCATTGTAAGAAAGTCATTATTAGAGTCGATTTAGACTCATATGCGAACGGTTTGTCTGTTTGTCAGGGTGTCTGTGTGTTCGCACTATAGAGTTTTAACGAATTATCGCATTTCTGTTAAATTTTGCACACAAATTCTATGGCACATTTCTAGGTCTAAGTTCGAAATTGGGTAGAATCCGTCGGGTAAATCCTCCACTAGAAATAATCAAAGATTTTTGTTCGCAGCAAAAGTACGAAGGTCGTTATTTTGTCTTCAGCCGACTGACGCCTTCCATCCACGGACCAATGGTTGGATGGATGGATAGTTATGTAGCTTTCGTCGACGGCTGACGTCACCACCAACCGACCAATAGCTGGCAACTATATAAAGCGTTACCTTAAATTATTCTAGGTGTTTGAAAGCGGCCCCACTGACGTGTACGAAATAACTGGATAACAAAATTATATAGTTTAATGCCGGCATGCGAATCTAACGTAGACTTGGGCTACTTGTTTGGACAATCGTTAATGAGTTTAGTACTTCGTACTTTTTCTTTTTTTTTTTTGCGGGGGCAGGGTTGGGGGTGGGAGAAAAAATATTTAAAATAACTTCTTCTGTATGACATTTGGTTTTTCTTTTTTCAGGGGAGGGAGGGGGGAGCGAATTCTTAAAACTACTTTTGGGTAATAACTTTGTTATCTAGTTGTTTCCTCCATATCAGTCGGGCATTGTGCCCATGTCGCCGTCGATAAACGAAATTTCAAAACGCCAGGACCAAACGGGTTGGAGGCCAACAGGGCACCTCCCCTGCCAGAAAAATTCCAAACGATGCTGAATATTTTGAATGCTGAATCAATTCACTATTTTAATTAAACTTCCAGTTTTAAAAATGAAACCGATGGAAGAATCGTAGTGAACTCGTCTTTAAGTGAGGAGTGTGTGCCGTCACGCCATGCCATCGCAGCTGATCAAAACTAAAAACGCAAGTGAGCGCTATAGTTTTACGGGTTGCTTACGCACCGTGAAACCGCCGCCAATAAATCATTTGGATTTTTGGGTTGCATTCTTTAAAGAAGGATAATTAATTAGTAGCCATATAGATCAATGAATTAGTAAGAGAAAACGAAGACTCTTACTATAATTGGTTTAAACAGGTTTATTCAATGCCATTATTGTTGCATAACGGCCACTAGCTTTGGTAATTTAATAGAAACCATGCTGAGCGTATTTCGCGATGCTGAGGATAAATACCTATGCAGTGAAACCGCTTGAAAATTGTTGAAAATGGGCAGTTTTGTGCCCTGACGAGCAATAGTTGTATTTGAATCGACTGTACAAATTGTTTCAATGTGATAAACATCAAGATCGTTGATTTCAGCTCACTACTACTACTATACACTTCACCGGGTGGTCCACAAAAAAATGACGACCCAAGATTTCAAGTCCAACTTTTATAGTTAGCACCCCTCAAAACCAGGAGAGGACTGAAATCTTCCCGTTTCTCTTAGACTTGATTTCTGTCCTCTCCTGGTTCTGAGGGGTGCTAACTAGAAAAGTTGGACTTAAAAAATGTTGATTTTGTGGACCACCCTGTATAATAATTTATGCGACAGATACGAATTAAGTTTTGTATTCAAGATACTTTTAACTCCAGCATATGAACCTTTTATGGTTTGACGTTAGGGGAGACATTAACTAAAAAGATTGCAATAATTTCTAATGCTATTTTCATGTATGTTGGGAAAACGCCACCAGTGAACAAAATAATTATCACTCTTTCTTTCTTTCTTTATTTATTTACACTTAATGGAGCTGCAGCCTACATGCTATGCGCCCCCTCTATAGTAAAGCTCACGCTACGTACAACGACTCAGACTAGACCACAAAGCGCCGAGTATAGCGCTACAGAAACCCAGGACTGTCCGGAGATTACGCACTGAATCGCCTCCATACCAAGAACACCTGAGAGTGCAGCACTGCGCAAGGCCACACGCCTGATGTGAGCCCAGCACCTCTGCACTCCAAAAGGAAATGGCCCACCGTCTCGTCCGCTTCACTGCACTCGCAGGGTGGTTAGGTCTTGCACCTAAGACGAAACATGTGAGCGTTAAGGAGAATATGACCGGTCCTTAAACGCGACAGGAGACCGGCTTTCTGTCGGGGGAGGCGACCTAGTAGGGGAGTTTGGGTCCACTGCTGCAGGGTGAAGCGCATACAGGTGCCTCCCCTTCACAGAGCCGTCCCATTGGCCCTGCCATTCCTCTTGTGAGATCGCACGGAGGATAGGGTACAAGTACCAACTACTCAAGCGACAGGGACTCGGGCAGCTTGCTACAAGCGGCCCGAGACAGTACATTCGCAGCATCATTCCCGTGGGTGCAACTGTGGCCTGGGACCCCACTCGCAACGAACCACACAACCGATACGTTCGGCACACCGGAGCTTGGAGGCAATATCCAGAGCGATAGGGTGAGACAACTGCAAGATCTCGAACGACTTGCCCAGGAACGAGAGTGCCGTCAACGAATCAGGGAGGATGCAAAACCTGGGCACCTGCAGGTCGAGGCCAATGTCCATCGCAACAGACAACGCGGCCAACTCTGCGACAAAGCTCGACGGCACAAAATACAGGCGGCGAGAGTACCCAAGCTTGAAAGTCTTCCACGAAGACCCCAATGCCAGCAGACCCGATCTCTTGTCGGAAGGAGGCATCACAGAAGATGGAGATCTCCTCACCCTGACTCACTGTGTCAGGCCGCAAACAGAACGCACGCCCACCTCCACCACTCCAGTCCCACGAACAGACGGGACGCAGCACCTCCGGAAGCCTAAACTGCCCCAAAGGACAACCACCCAGCAGGGTGGTACCAAGGCCCAACAGACCTAAGCGCTGTCACGCTAGGGGACTAAGCAGACCATAATAGCACAGCGCCCAGCGCTAAGACAGACAACAGAAGAGTTCACGCACCCTCACATCAACTGCTCCCCAGCCTCTACAAGCAATGCTAGCCCTGGGGTGGAAGGCAGACAACCCGTGGAGGTGCGCAGGCAGTCACTGACAACCACCCGCAGAGCGCGAAGAGCCCCCTTGCTAGTCCCCAACCGACTCCCACAAATAATCGGCAACACGAACATTGCCGGTACAACGGACGCGCTACTTATTGTTGATGGTTGTGGCGTTGAGCTATGCGGATAACAAACTGATCATTTATTAAGGCCATGGCTTATTACGTCAGAGTGACAAGAATACTGTTCATTCATATACAATTGACGCACCGTAATTGTTTTGGTAGTATATCAGTTGTAACCTATTGCGTCCATAGGAACCGCATTAAAATACGTACGTAGCGAACTCGAGATTTTCGAGGAACCACTAGGGACGCACACATTTGTAAAGTACCTTTAATTATAACTGAACAACTGAGCATAAATTCATTATAAAAAACGCTCCAATAAAGAACACGCATAAAAAAAAAGCATGCTCAGTTTAAAAAAAAAAACTATTAAACCGCTAACTAGGCACTGGCAAATTAAGAAGCAACAACAAAAAATACAAAAGACCTGATATCAGAAACAAACCCGGAAGGGTGAAAGAACTTGCCAAGCTTTAGCCAATCAAAGTAGTGATATCAGAACAAAATTGGCTGCTACATAGCTGCTAGATTAGTTGCCAAGCTAATCCCACGGACTATTACTTCAGACGAAATTATTTTAAGTTGAAATGGTAATTTTACAAGCTTTACAGAACGGGATGATGCTAATGCAAGCATTGGATAAAATATGGGTTTGAGGTTAAGTTGGGGCGAGGGTTAAAGGGGAATGTTCTAAAGTCAAGGCCTAAATGGCCTCTAAAAATGGCGATTATTGCGGAATGGGTTGGTTGAGAGGTTAGGAGGGAAGTGAAGTTAAAAGCTAAAATACAAGTCAAAAATTCATTCAGCACATGGGGTTACAATTACTCACAAAATATCAAACATAACGGGGTTTCATCGTTAAAAACAAGGGATGTTAATCACCACAATTTCTTCATCTTGAATGCTACAATCATTGTTGAGGTTTGGAGAAAGAATCGGTGGTTGTCTTTAGATTATGTAACAGGGCATACAGTTGAAAGCTAAGGCTCTTGAAATAAAATTCAAATTCAGAATTGGTGTTCGTGTCGGCAGCACGATGTCGGGGATCGGCAAACGTAAATAAGCTCTTTACAGCCATAGCTTCCTGTATGTATAAGGCTTGATGCTCGGTTTCACGTAGCATGCGAGACGCATAGTCCAAGAGGTGCGCTGAAGTGAAAGCACGAAGAATGAACTACCCCAAATTATAGTATTGATTAGGTTAGCGGGACGCACAATTATTCTCATTATTATATTTACCGGTGTAGCAGCACTAAACGTACATTATTTATAATGGTGACTATTCTTGAAATCTTCGGACGATTTACTGCTACGTCAAAGGATCGTTTAACACATTTTTAATGAGAATAGAAAACGTCGTAGCGTAATCAAGACACACGCTAATGTGTCGCCCGCCAAGATAAAACGATAACATCCAGATAATATATATATATGAGCATCGCAACCACTAGACACGTTGTGTCTTTACAGCAAAGGGAGTTTGGCTGTTTTCAGCCATGTGAGGATAAATAACAATGCGACAGAAAACGCTGACACTTGTTGGATCGGGAGACTTTGGCCGTCTGACAATATAAAAGTCACTATTAATGACACAGATTACCGTTTTCTTGTTGAAAAAACGACGTGAATAACGTTGATATTTGCCTAATCAAGACACACGCTAGTGTGTCGCCCGCCAAGATAAAACGATAACATCCAGATAATATGTATATATGAGCATGGCGACCACT
>JAHWFP010205834.1:0-18348 GCA_023313725.1 Lithobius niger | reverse complement strand
CGCCAAGCTAATCCCACCGACTAAGACTTCAAACGTTAAATGAAATAATTGAAAATTGCTCAGTAAGCAATTTTCATATATTTCATTTAACCTTCGAACTATTACTCGGTGGGATTAGCTTGGCGAAAGAGCTTGGCGTTTGATATCACGACTTCACACGGCCGAAAAGCTTGGCGGGAATCCTTAACAAGTTTTGTTTAATTGGGGTAGATTACTTACTACTTACTACTGCATGGTAATGCTTTTTTTGTATCACGAAAATAAATTCTTCCATGCGGTGAATAAAGCTGGTTCTTAACTTATTTTACAGGTATTGGTCTGGAGATGTGCCCTTTTCATATGAATCTTTCTAATTGGTCAAGTGATTCAAGGGTTAGGGAGCTCCAAATGACCAAATTGATTGTTTTACATTGTTTTAAACATTGTTTTTATGCAACAATGCCAAACTGAACATTAAACAAATCCGTTCGTCTTCATTACTAATATGAAACACTATCATATAAAAAAGGTGACTGCTGCCCTCAAAATGTAACGAAAGCCAACAGCAAAAAAAAAAAAAAAGGAAATGGACCAGAAATAGATTGGTGTTTCCATCGCATTGTGGAGCCGTTTTGGTCGCCCCCACATAGTTAAAGGATTCGGCCATGCAGTGATGTCCGAATTTACACCACTGAGGTAACAGAGGTACAGATCCACTAGTGAACAGAACTGGACAGTCCGACCCTAGTAGCCCATTCAAGTGCTATTGTACAAATTACAAGGCGTCAAACTTCTAATTTTGAACTATGCAGTGATTTGTCTTCATGAAAACCACCTATTTACGAATTCACAAAACGTTTTGAGATGTACAATTTAGTGTGGAATTGGAAACTTTCCTATTTTTTGACCGATAAGCAAATCTACTGTGTTTGAGCTGAGAAGCCAAGATAGCTCGCATTATTTCGTCGTTTCAAGGAAAGTGTGTTATAATTTCGCCCAGAACACAGGAAATGCATTACCAGACTGTCATATTGAGAGAGAGGAAAAAGGAAAAAAACTAAAAGTTGTCGAAGGAAGACCTCACTCTCTAACACCCCCCCCCCCCTCTCGAAGGACAGCTTACCTGCAATGTGATACCCCGTTTGCTCCTAATTAAAGCTTCCACCTTCCATTTTATCGTGACCGAAGAACTGTGTGTTTGTTCTGCCTTATGACTAACAATACATAATTAATATGACAATTTTATTGAGTGTTTGTGGGAACAATGAGACTTTGTGACTTTACTTCACAGGTTGAAATAACGTGGATTAACCCTTTTTACCCATTATGAAACCCTTTGTGACCGGAACTTGAAAGGAAAATACAAAACATATGAACTGTTTTCAAGGACAGTTAAAGGGACTCATATTTCAGATATTTTATGTTTAAATAGCATAGTCAATATTTTTCTTAACAATCGAGCAATTACGCACTTGTAGAGCAAAAAGAGTTAACAGTCTAGTACGACCTAGTATACGTAAGTTGAAAAGTAAACAAAATCGTGTTAAACTATTTTTAATTTAATTTTACCCATTGAAAAGAATGACCGGCCGCATATAGGCCTATTATTTTGTGTGTTTTAATTATTGCTGTAATTTGTAATTTAATTTTATTTAATTTTTGAAATAATGCAACGTTTTGGGCGTAAATGTGATCCAAAATTTTTCCATTTGCTAGTTTTCTGACGCAAGAACAGGCTTGGCTTATTTTTTCTATTTTTATCGTGTTTTTACAACTGCGTCACCGGAAGAGAAGTAGCCTTAGGCAATTAGTGCATTATTGTAGTTCGTGATTTTGTCAATAGTTGACACCACAAACCAGAGCAAATACGACGAGGCTACACACGAGAATAAAAATTAGACCAATGATGAGCCGAAACGTAACCCCAAAAGTGCCGTATTGTGGGTCTTGAGTGAAACTCGACCATGGAAAAATGTGAAGTTTGGGTGAATGTTGGAGAGTTGGCCAGCAAGTGGTGAGTAAGTAAGACGCATGTTGCGTTAGGTCTGATTGAGGCAAGCCTGGGAGTAGGGCTGACGGGAATCTTGGCCAACTGATAAAGAAAGTAAACGGTAGTGCGGTGACCTTAGCGCAAAGCATAAGACGAGAGATTGAACTGGTGGACTGGCAGCGGATAAATTGAGGTTTGTAGATGGAGTAAGTGGAGAGGAGAATTTGTGGTAACTGCGTAGTAGATTGTTGGAGTCAAGGCCATATTGGATCAGTTGGTAAAAGCATTAACAGAAGTATAATTTGAGTGTGGTTGTGATTGAGTACCTAATACTGGAATAAATAGACAAGATTAGATTAATTTAGAGGAATACTTGAATTCTCATTGGTTGACATTTTTTGCGTGTGTTTGAATGTACAGATTTATTGAGCACTTAATATTGGAACAAATAATAATTTTGATTATATGATTAAAAGACATAAGCTACTTACAGCCGCAGTAGTTGACCTTTATATCGACTAACAAGTTTTATTGAATAATTAATATTGGGAAATACTAAAACGAATTTTGTATTGCGAATTAACTTGTAATAAACTAGATTGGTGTTTGATTAACAAGAGTTTGGTTATCACTGATTGTTATCAGTTAAGGCAGTTAATTTGATTGGGGGACCAATTTGAAGTGACTAGAGTGAACCTGACAAATAACCGGGAAAATAGCCATTTGAGTGTGTGTGCGTAATAGACTGGCGAATCTTTGGTAAAATTTGAAATGCTAGTGTTGTAAGGCCCTAACCCCCCCCCCCCCAGCCCAAAACACCACGACAGCATAATTACTAAGAAAAACAAATGGATTTCATCAATTTGGACCAAAGTCAGCTGATATTTACCCCAAGACAAAATTTGTTAAGGATTCCCTCCAAGCATTTCGGCCGTGTGAAGTCGTGATATTAAACGCCAAGCTAATCCCACCGACTAAGACTTCAAACGTTAAATGAAATAATTGAAAATTGCTCAGTAAGCAATTTTCATATATTTCATTTAACCTTCGAACTATTACTCGGTGGGATTAGCTTGGCGAAAGAGCTTGGCGTTTGATATCACGACGTCACACGGCCGAAAAGCTTGGCGGGAATTCTTAAAAAGTTTTGTTTTGGGGTAGATTACTTACTACTACTTACTACGTACTACTAACGCTTTTTTTTGTATCACGAAATTAAATTCTTCCATGCGGTGAATAAAGCTTATTCTTAGCTCATTTTACAGGAATTGCTGTGGAGATGTGCCTTTTTCGTATGGACCTTTCTAATTTGGTCGAGTGGTTGAGGGGTTAGGGAGCTCGAAACGACCAAATCCATTGCTTTAAATTCATAAATCCGTGCATTTACAGTACTAAAAAGAAATGATGAGCGTAAAAATGTGACTGCTGCCCTAATAGTCTAGCGAAAGACCAAAAAAAAAATGGGGAGGGGGGGGACTAGAAAACCAGATTGGTGTTTCTATCTCAGCAATTGCTAAGAAAAGAAATGGATTTCATATCTGATATCCATCCCAAAACAAAACTTGTTAAGGATTCCCGCCAAGCTTTTCGGCCGTGTGAAGTCGTGATATCAAACGCCAAGCTCTTTCGCCAACCTAATCCCACCGACTAAGACTTCAAAAGTTAAATGAAATAACTGAAAATTGCGCAGTAAGCAATTTTCATATATTTCATTTAACCTTCGAACTATTACTTGGTGGGATTAGCTTGGCAAAAGAGCTTGGCGTTTGATATCATGACTTCACACGGCCGAAAAGCTTGGCGGGAATCCTTAACAAAGTTTTGTTTTGGGGTAGATATACAGTACAGTACAGTACATATGCACCATGGTTTTTCTTCTGTTTGAAATTCATGAAATTAAACCTCCGGAGGCTTTGTTTTGTCGTCGAGTGGACAATGAGGTACGTATAGCATGAAGCCATTGTTGTTAACTAATAATTTAGTGCCAATGCAATGTTTTAAGTTTAAAATCCATGTCTCAGGCGTCACGAATAACTTTCACAGTTCAGTCCGCATGCTAGAGCAGTTCATTTTCGGGGTGTACGCAGCGAGACTGGTGGTAGAACCGGCGGCTAACTGGACGACGCATCGAATTTCTAACGTTAAGCCTTTTAGACATATTAGGAAGCTGTGCTACAGCCATTGTATTTTTTTATCCCCAGCAAGATGGCCGCACGCGGCTTTGTTGCTAGGCAACTGGGGTTTCATCGTATACTGAAGCTGCTCTGCTGAAACTATGGAGATCAGTCTAATTTCGAATACGTAAGTTGGTTTTATACATACATGCAGCAAACTTTTAAGCCCTCTTCCACACCATGTCTTTCTTAAAAATCTGGCATACGGCTAAAGCAAATCTGGTTCTTAGGTGCAAAGAATCGGCTTTTTTGGAGTGCGGTAACTCAAAACGGTTCAATAACACGGTTGGGAGGAAAAACCCCAACGTGCTACCAAACAACTTTTTAATATGCCACAAAAGCTTTAGTCGCGAAGACGAGGGTTACGCCAAATTTCTTCTCGTTACACAACGTTTTTCAAATTTTTGTCGGGAAAAAGGCAGTTGCGTTCTATCATAATTCCAAAATTGTTGAGGGAGGTAGAAAGAGAAAAAAAATTGTTTCTCGCTCTTCCCCCGCCCGCAACTCCCCCTTCCCCCCACCCACTCCTCCTCGTCAACATTCGACGGTGAAATAGCAGCTTGTGTGCTTGCTTATAAAGAATGTGGGCTCGAACTTGGAGTATCTGTACACCGAGAAATAGGTCTAGACGCTACGCTTGGCTTCTCGATATCAGCCGAGCTATTCGAAAAATGCTGTCGGGAATATTGCAAGAACTTTCATTTTAGAGGCGTTCTGCCTGCTTTGATCTAATGGCAGCTAGGGTGTAGTAGAAAGCGTATAGTGAAACCCTAGCTATTAAGGGGCCATTTATGCAACAACATTCTCGCTCGCTGGAAGCTAACAACATTCTCGCTCGCCGGAAGCTATTTGCTATAATAATAATAATATAATAATATATAGAGACGATGCTCGAGGCATTCACCCACCCAAATTCCCGGCGGCAGATGTTAAGTGGAAGAAGTACCACCATTATTACAGATGTTTTTTGCCGCATGAGGGAGGAAACCGGAGTACCCGGAGGAAACCCTCGTGCAACGGGCGGGAAACAACCGGAGAAAAACCCGTACATATACACTTCCCATCGCCAGGATCGAACCCGGGTCTGTAGAAAGCCAGAGATGTACACTGGGACCAGGACGCCTATCGAATCTGACGCCCCAGTGCTCGCAGCTACCCCTGTATATGTATCGTTTAAAATAAAATAAAACATGCAGGGTGCGTTTTCGCAAATTTTCGCTTTTAACCTACCTAAAATCTGAAACATAAGCCAGAAATTCTTTCTCCTTCATCCTCACACAGACCACTCTTTCAATTGGTCGAGCCAGTCCGGAGTTTTGGGACCCTGAACAATCAGTATTATTGTTTTACACATTGTAATTACTCACAATGTGTACTTACTGCAAACGTAACACTTACTGCAAACGTAACACCCATATTTAAAAAGGGTGATCCTTCTGACCCAGTAAATTACAGGCCGATTGCGCTTACGTCTGTCCCTTGTAAATTGATGGAGTCTGTCATAAAAACTATTTTGATGGACTTTCTCCTCGCATCAAACATAATCTCGGATGATCAGTTCGGCTTCCTCCCTGGCAGATCGACTACCTACCAGCTTATCTCGTTCCTGGACACTTTGTCTTCAAACATGGACATCGGAGCGCCGAGTGATGTTGTTTATTTAGACTTCATGAAGGCTTTCGAATCTGTCGTACATTCGAAATTACTGTTTAAATTAGGGAGTATAGGCATAGGTGGAAAGCTTTTAACATGGCTCGAGTCCTTCCTTCGGGATAGGACTCAGCGTGTTTCAATCAATGGTTCGGTCTCTACCTCTTCTTTAATCCGAAGCGGAGTTCCTCAAGGTTCAGTACTGGGCCCGCTGCTTTTCGTTGTTTTTGTCAACGATTTACAGTGCCGCGAGGACGTCACTTTCCAAAACAAATTCGCTGACGATCTAAAGGTGGGTGCCCCCATTAATGACCTTACACCGTCATCTTCTACCACGTTCGATCTTAAATATATCTTCGATTGGAGCAGAGACTGGCAGTTGCCACTTGGTGTCCCGAAATGTCTGGCCTTCCACGTCAGAAAAAATAACCCGTCTCCTAGTTTTTTTTTGGGTAATCGCCAAATTCCAGACGTTTATTCTGTCAACGATCTTGGTGTCTTCCTTAATGCGGACCTAAAGAGTACAAAACACTGTGACCAGATTGTTGCCGGGGCTTTCAGACGGTTGGCCATTGTAAATCGATGTTTTACGTCTTGTAAAATGAACCTTAAAGTTTGGGCTTTTAAGGTGTTCGTTCGTCCATTGCTTGAATCTGCAAGCCAGGTGTGGTCGCCATCTCTCTTAGGGGACATCGATAAGATCGAGCGTGTCCAGCGACGTTTTACAAAGGGCATCGTCAGTTTAAGAAACTTAACATATACGGAAAGACTTGTGATGACAAACCTTGAGTCGCTGGAGCTGCGAAGACTTCGTGAGGATCTTTATCTCACTTTTAAGATTGTCAGGGGCTGATTGAATGGAAATTGATCTACCTTTGTTTGATTTAGCACCAAGTGTCAACACACGTGGCCACCCCTTTAAATTGGCCGTACAAGCTTCGCACCGCGATTGTAGAAGGAACTTCTTTTCCTTGAGAGTAGTTCCTGTCTGGAACTCCCTTCCCGAAGCTGTAGTCACTGCTCGCAATCCAAAACATTTTCGGTCAATCATGTCAAAGCATTGCTTGAAACCATTCTTGAAACGTCCTGAATTTTGTTGGTAATTTCGTATTTAGATCTGTTCTTTTTGCTTTTGTAGCTTAGCTTTCCTGTGGCGCTTAGTTACGGCTAGCTATTAGTGATTCTCGGATCCTTGCCAGACCTGCTGCTCCTGCGGCAAAATATTATTATTATTATTATAATTATGGAACCATGCCAATCAGCAAACGCCTAGCCTTTGCCAATCTAAGCCTAACCGAGCTATAGTGTCCGCGGCCTGTCTTGAGTTCGCCCCAGAACGACGCAGATAATCAATTGTATGTTTTTGGTAGCAGAGTGCTTTGTTGATATCTGAGTTGGTTACAAAAACAATGGCGGCCGTCGATTAATGCCGTCCCCTCCAGGAAAACCTAGCCGCTCATAAAATAGCTGCAGGACTCAAGATAAACCGCGTACACAATAAGCTTAAAACATATGCCGACTACCGTTAATTTCGGTGGGTTTTGACTCGTATATACTAGGGTGGGTCAAAACACTGCTTTTTTTTTAAATTTCAAATCGTAATAGTACAGAAAAGTTGGTCTTCACCTCCTAATCACTATCCCACGAAGAAAAAAAAGAAAATTTTTTTTTAGAGGCGGCTATCTGGGCTAAAAGTTTAACATTATAAGTCAAGGGAAAAAGAGCAATTATAATAAAATGATATTTGACTAGTTTAAAATAGAGCTTTTTACATTACCTCATTTGGTACTCTGAGAGACCACTAAAAGTAGTCAGAATTGAATTTTTTAAATATTTTAAATATTTCGTTTACGGAGTACATTCTGCCAAAAATGCTTTCTTTCTCCTATTTTGGTGGCCGATAATTCTCATTGTTTTCTGGAAGAAAAAAAAAATATTTCTGATCTCTGCGATTACCAAATGAAATAATGTAAAAATCTGTATTTTAAACTAGCCAAAAATTATTTTTGCGGAATTAGCGATTTTTCCCATTGACTTATAATGTTAAACTTTAGCCCCAGGTGGGTACTTCTAGTAAATTTTTTAGATTTTTTTTTCTTGGGATAGTGATTTGGAGGTCGAACCCCAGTTTTTCTGGACTATTAAGATTCGAAATTTAAAATAAAACATTTTTTTTTATCCATCCTAGTATATACTATACCAACAGGAAAACTCGACATATTCACCGTGGGTTTCGTATTTTAACATCAAACTTTATAATCTTTAGGAAAGGAAGTATTTATATTTCTTTGGCTACTTGGCATAAAGCATTTTTAATTTTGCTGCATTAGTGTTTTAGAGTTTCGATCTAAGGATAATTATTAGCAAAAAGACTAAAATACCAGGTCCACCTGGTTACTGTAGTTTTTGTTTGCCCATACGAAAATATACAGTAACTTTTTTAATATAGCGGGGCCCCCCCCCCCCTTGGAGCTCTATTATCTCTAGTTTGAAAGTTGGCTTCCGGTCTCGTAACTCACTGCGAATACCAGGAACTGGCACCGTCTATTTAAGCAGATCGCAGCGGAGCACAGCATCTTTCTTCCAAACCACATGAACCTAGGCCATCCGTGGGGAGGCTTGGGCAGGTAAAAAGCAATGTATATTTTCGTATGAAGAAACAAAAACTAAAATTAGCCAGGTGGCCCTAATATTTTTAGTCTTTTTATTGCCACGAAAATATCCATTACCTTTTTTAACATATAAGACTTCGTCACATAAGGTGGCGGGCTAGGTTTGGAGTACCCACATTACGAGCCGGCGCCCCGTGGACCGTGTCCGGGTGGAACCCACGAATGTTTCTCCAACCAAGACCTCAGAATTCTCAGTCTAGGGGCGAGCAATCAGGAACAGTAGACGCCAGAAGGAACAGACGGTTCAACACCTAGGGGAAGGTAGAATTGCAAACAGATAACATGCCAACCTACCTTGGTCGGGAAGTGAAGCGATAGTCTTCATCTTGAGACGTTGCAACAAGCAGACTGGAACCGGTGAAACAACCTTGGTGTGAAATCAGAAGCACAGGAGGCCGGTAGAAGCAGTTCGTAGTAGGGGTGGTCACAGTGTGTAAGGTGGGTGAAAAATGTCAGTTATATATATGTCGTAATAAGCAAACGAATAGAAATGTTGTTCCACCGAGTGTAGAAAGGAAACAGGTGACCGGACTTCGGTGGAGCGAAGCACAATAGGTAACCAAGGGTACCACAACAAGACGAACTAGGATCAAACAGGACAGTGCACGCTGTAGATTACGTAGGTCCGCAAGGATCGAGGATGGAAGAGTGAACCCTGGAAGCATGTGTGTGGATGCTGCGTGTCTTTACAAATAGGTTCCGAAGCGAAGAATAATGGGTCGAACGAATAGGAACGGCATGTTGCGGGTAGAAGAAAGGTCGCTGGAATGAACGGCTGCATAAGGGTAATCGAGGCCCGGGTTCCGATAAAGTAAAAAGAGTGGCATAGAGCATTTCGTGAAGGGTCTCGGTTCGTTATGTGGAGTAATACTTAAGAAGAAAAAGGGAATGATGCAAGGAGGAATGGTCATAGGCCTGGATCATATGCGCAAAATGGGAGCAGATCTCCTCGCGGTTCGTAGTGGCTTCTGTTAGTGTATGCGTAGTGGGTATAGGTAGATGGAAAGTACAAGAGAATTAAGGCAATACCCGGAATCCCAGGGAGACTCCCATGGCCCTCTGCCGACATGGGGAACATGGTAGGGTCCTAGTGGAGACATCGGAGTGTCGAACGATTCTATTGAAGACCGGCAAGAAGGCTGGAGCGTCGTCGAATTGCCAAACCGAGTACGAAGACAAGGCTTGGCATGCAGGAGAAGTGGCAGCTTGGGTCCACGCCGATTCCAGGGGGCATGGAGTTTGCCGAATCAATGGTATCCGCCGGCGGTGCTGTTAAAGTAGATGGCCAGGTACCGTGTGACATGGAACAGGAAACGAGCAAGGAGGAACCGAGGCTAAATCAGATAACGGATGCGAGGGGATAGGTTTGGAGGAAGCACTTGGAATGGCGGGTGGGAATGGAGGAGTGAAACAAACACTGGCTGTCGCTGATTGATCTTGGTATCGGGATGCCAATGGTGAAGAGGCCGCTTCGTAAATACGCTGCTCTGTCGAGGAGGAAGGCGATGCCGAGTGAGAGCGAGAAACATGGGATGAACGGATTCGCAATGCTGCCGGGGCTCCGTGGAGTCGTCTGGTGCGGGAGCGACTACAGTAAAACGCTCGCCACGAGGTGAGGACAGAAGGGGAGAGAGAGCCATGGAGGTTATGCTTGAGAAGCCTGTAGTTCATGCGAAGAATCCAGAATCGAGTGCGAGCGAAGTATATCCAGGTCATTGGAAAGAGTGACCACTTCAGACTGCAGG
Source organism: Lithobius niger (assembly GCA_023313725.1). Lineage (NCBI taxonomy): Eukaryota > Metazoa > Arthropoda > Chilopoda > Lithobiomorpha > Lithobiidae > Lithobius > Lithobius niger. Next base: position 8,138 of record JAHWFP010205834.1, on the reverse strand, counting down.
GTCAGGTTATGATCTTGAGCCGTGGGTAGAAGAGAGGCGAAGGATCGGAGCGCCGTCTTCTCAGAACGTAGAGAAGTCAGCTCAGTCGAAAAACTTACTGCCATCGAGAGAATAAATCGAATATATGGTCCACGTTTACAAGATCCCGCAAAGACAGTTGAAGACCTCGCATAAGAGCTGTGCGGATCGTGGAAGCAGGTGGGAATGGGGCCGGCTACGATGCTGGTGGAGTAGTAACTTTCTCGGCACAGGCAGGTAAGGACTGAAGCGGCGAGCCAACTGTTAATGTGACCTAGTAACTGGCGGTGATCCGACTGAAGTCGAAGGCGGCTTGGGAACAGCAGCAAGGAGCGGCCGGGTGGACTAGAATCGTGGTGGAGCCATGGGAAACCGAACATTCTCGATCTTTAGTCCCGTTCGCTGTCGTGACGGAGGGTGCAGAAGCCGGAATCTTGACGGCCCGGGAATGCAAGGTGCGCGGTTGGGGACGATGCTGTAGTCACGACCGCAGCGGGAGCCGCATGATGAGATGGAGAACTGGGAAGAGGCCGAACCGGGTGGTGTAGGCAAAGCCGAGGTATCTGTTGTTGTATCCGACTGTCCTTCTGTCGGCGGAGACGATCCGCCCTAAGACGAGAATTTTTTTGGTCGCCAACAAATCTCCTTCTATTTAGAAGGGGAGATATTAACACATATAGTACAAAGGAGATCATCACCATTACACTGGCAGTGGTGCTGGCAACAAGGATGTGGATCGAAGTGTTCCTTGGTACCAGCAGCAAATCCAACACATACACAAGGTGTGGTGCAGAAACATTAGGAATTCGGGAAGACGGCAAGGGATCTTCAGAAGAGGAAGAATCGGAGTTCGACATGACGAACGCAGAGGAGGGTAGGTAGCGGCGATGAAGAAACCGTTAAGATTTGAAGTTTCACGCTACTGAGGTAACCGCAGCGATACCTAGTGGCGGCCTGGGGAAGTATGGATCGCAGGTCCTGGATGCGGACATGATGTCACGGTGGAAAGAGATCACCATCGTTGTGGTTGGCAACCAGTGGAGAACGTTTGAAAAGTGCGGGACGCCTCACGATTGAGCGTGTCACTCTTGAGTAAAGGGGCCATACTAATCCTCTTTGTATTGTTCCTATTCGGCAGGTGCACTTGCCAAAGCAAGCACGGGAACGTCGGTGGGACATTCGTTTGAGGGGCTTGCAGGAACGGAAAGGAAGGAAGAGATGATCCAAGAATGTGGGACGGATTCAGTAGACTGGATCCTTGCTGGGATGGTGGACAAGTGTCGGGGAATCGGCACATGGTTGTACTTGTGTTGGCTGAACACAGTTCAGAAGAGAAGGGAATCATGACTGGAGAAGTAGTCTTGAAGCAGGTGCGTTCCTGGGAAACGAACCAAAGAAGGCAAGAAACTGATGCCGATCCGGACCCATGTGGAGGGAAGAGGAGAGGATCGGTGAAGTAAGGAGACTCGTGCGGATCCTTGGAGGTAGGCTGAAGTCTGGTGTCACAATAAGGACCTATTGCCTAGTACGGATTGGGCAGAGTCCGTGTAAAAAATAACGAAAATATACTCATCGAACAAAAAAATACCGATGCGTACGTGTTTCCGTTGGTGGTCATCGTAGCTGAACAACGGGATACAACATTGGAATTGTGAAGTATGCATGCCAAGTATGGTCCCCGCACTTAATCAAAGATACTATAGAATCTGTGCAACGTACCTTTACTAAATCATACTGACCCTCATGTGTTCTTCACGGTTCGTGGAAGCAGTTTAATAGAGGCCACCCTCTTAAGCTAGAGGTCAGAGCTGTTCGAAGGGACTGTAGACAATTTTTTTTACTCAAACCCAGTGAAAGACCTTGGAATAGTCTTCCTTCGCGGCTGGATGGATCGGCGAGTCTCGCCCAATTTAAAAGGGACCTAAAAACCTGAGACCTTTCAGACTTCATGAAGTGTTTTTAGATTATTTTTAGATTTTATGTTTTAATGAATTATGAGTTTTACATATTCTATGTACAGCTTAGACGTTCTTTTTACTCTTTAAATTGAGACCAGTGTTAGTGGTGGCATGCTAACCCTTCTGGTATCCCTATTACTTTTCTGTAATTAAATATCCTTATTTATTTATTATTTATTTATTATTAACTTTCATAACTAGGGCCGTCATCAGTTCCACTGTCGACATAATGGAGCGAGCTCCGCTTTTTTTGCTGTTTGGCTGTCAGTCGGAACGGATCGGATTTGCCTTGGTAATTTCTAAACAATAAGAGACAGCTGCTTGGGGCTTGGGCTATTGGAAAGGTGGTGAAAAAACCGTGAAAATGATGTATTCAAACATCCAAATCGGTAGACGAAAAGTGAAAATGCCTTGAATTTGGTTTATTACCACCTAACGCCGCCTGTTTATCATCAACAATCAATCTTTTAACAATCGGATGCCTTGAACAATTAGAAACGGCTTCGCGTCTCGTTGTTTTGATTTTGGCTCTTGCTATTGGTCCATTTTGTCACCCTGATGGTTCCTCAACCCCATGCCCGATTCCGGATTTTTCTTTTGGTAAACCTTATCCGGACTCCCGTGCTACTGTATGCAAAGTTCGGTTTGGATAGTCATTGTGGTTTTCGCGTGATGCACGGTATAAGATTACATTGGAGTGTCTTCATAGCGGAACTACGCTCCAATAAAAAGTTAACACAATACCGATTCTCTATCATGATCGAAGGTTTTCCGAACACAAGATTAGTCTGGGGTGGAGTAAATCCGGGTTGCCCTTCCCCACACTAGTATTCTGTTCGACTTCTCAATGTCTAGACTGTTCTGAACTTCTAAGGATAACCAATTTCCTTTAACACAGCCATTTCATTCTTATACTGCTGCACCATTCCGCCCCAACTTTGATCAACATTTTCTTTTGCCCTATTGTCAATGTCAGTTTTCTAATCAAATTTCTAATTCTCAGAATGTAACCAGCAAAAATGCTTACCTTCTTCCTTCCATCCAATCATGAACTCTCAAAAAAAGTTCTTCCCGTTTATTCTTCAGCACCATTCTCGTGGTTGCCATAGCATTGTGTCTGGAATGAACGAACGAGTTCTTTAACCGGAATTATCGTCTAGTCACTTGTAATTACTTTTTTTTTTTCAATTTCGCATATTTCATTCGCTGTGATGACTTTTTTTTAAATTCGAGATTCTCGTCGAAATGTCGGCAAACAAAGTGTTGTGTCGACTCGTCCCTTACGTTGAAATGGCTTAAATTCTTTAATCCTAATGTTCAAGGAAGCCTCCTTGAACATTAGGAATAAAAAATTTAAACTATTCAGTTTTAAAACAACTATTTCGCTGAACCTTAAACCGTAATTTTAAATTTAAGTTTTGCTCCGTCGTTTAATGCCATCCTAGCAATTTAAAACACTGAAAAAATGTTTTAAATAGATACGATAATCTCTGAGATTTTTTAAAAATATTTGGTGTCATGTTTTCTATGTACAACTCCTTTGGATACTTTTAGTTGTTTCATCAGCTTTAAATACGATTTTGACAATTTTATTTTGTATTTTCGCTGTTTGGAAATAAAGCAATCTGGTGCGAAACCATAGATCTCACTGCCATGTAGTAGGTGTGGTACGATTCAAGCATTATAAATTAGTTTCATGTTTTTAATACTTAAAAATACTCTTAATTTGATGTGTAGACATAATTGCTTTAAGTCTTTTACTAAACATTTAGTATAGGTTAATTAAATTTCCATTTTTCACCTTAATTATGTCCTAAGTACTATGTTGGGGTGGTGGGGGTTAGGGACTTTCTCCCAATTTTATGGAAAGTGTGCTACGTGTCAGAGGAAAGAACGTGGACACTAACAAAATTGCATATGCCAATCTTCAAGAGCACAAACCCTTTCTAATACGCATAAAAAGCTACATTTGTCACCAAGGTACGATCCTTGAGAACGGCCTCCATGCTACCTTATATCGCTTTGTTCGTTACAGGAGGTATACTTTGTCGTACCCAAAGCAACACACAGTGGGCGAATGTACCGCAGTACGAAGTGACGTCATCAGGAGAGGTGGTATCACGTGGGCATGACATAGGAATCACATGACCTAGGTAGCAAAGCGATAGCAATTGAGGACCCCCTTTCATAAGTTGTACTATAACAGTAGGAGCTACTACCCAATGGAGTTACTGAGGTGCAAATATTTGGCTTTGTTTATGGTGGGATACCCTCGGTCGTACCCAAAGCATGACACAGCGAGCGAATGTACCGCTGCATGATTGTGACGTCATTGCGAGAGCTGTGGTATCACGTGGGCATGTCAAAGTAATTACATGACTTAGGTAACAAAGCGACAGCACTTGATAGCATTGCCTATGTGCAGTTGCACTGTAACAGTAGGAGTTACTACCCAATGATGGCTTTTTTATACATCAAGCAAGGGTTTGGTGTGGTATTCAAGTTGAAAACGTTCAGAGATAGACTGGCAAATCCAGCAAAGACATGGTCCGTGTCCCATACTGATCAGATTAGCTTTTTTAAACAGCTATACTGAGCTCTGCCAGCACTCTCTTTTCAGATGAGAGTTCGTTCCAAATCAGGGAAAATACTTCCGACAAGCATCGCAGGAATATGCACATTCAAACTTGATTTTTTTTCAAGCGTGATCATTTTTCCATCGCATCGGTCGTTGTGCGCCGAAACTTCATCGTAGGAAGAAATGAGTCCTCCGCAATCGAGACAAGTAAAGTTTAAAACGCAAGGCTTCTGCAAATGACTTTCCACCTCTTCTCGCGATAAAAACTCAACTTTGCACTTTGGCACTGGAACCTCGAGACCACCTTGTACTTGGCAGCCACGGCTGATATAAAGATCGACGGAATTATCCGTGCCTTTTATACCCTCCGCTCATATCAAATGGTCAACGCACTAGAAAGTCACGCCCCTCATCCGTAAAAAAAAACAAAAAAACGCGTAGCTTGTGAAAAATGCTCAACAACACTTTAGAAAAGAAAAACCTGCAAAATATTCAAATATCACGGGTTTTCCTGATGAGTAACCGAACGAGAAAGTTTTTTACACACCGGACACTTTTTTAAATACATAATATTAAGAGACGGCCTTGAGGTGACCGGGGGGTTACTCAAAAGGGGCTGCTTTCCGCCAAATCCCTTACTGCCGTCACCTACTGTTTTACGTTAGTTTAATAATTTACAAAATATCTGCATGAAAGCTTTTTTTTCTCTCTCTATCTTTGCCATTATCTTGCCTGTCCTACAGTGGCAACGCTATCCTTGATGGGGGGAAAAGCTATGCAATGCCGCCGGCTGGGGACAATGCCGCGCCATGCTAAGACTTCCTTGACTACAGTCAAGTCTCCCGCAAGGTTTAATTTCACACTTAATAAATAGCAGAGTGCTGCCGGCCATGTTTTTCGCTTGCGACCTTCCTGAATGTCATGTTTGGCCATCATTACAATAAACCCCATACACTCTTGATGACTGTTACTTCAACCTTCTCATCTCCCCCCCCCCCCCCTGCTTGTCAGGATGATCACCATTTTTGTTTTCGGTTTGGGAGCCGGACGTGCATTTCATAGCGTGGCTAGGCAGTAGGCACCTGCTGGATTTCGCATCATAAATAAAGCGTGCCATGTTGTGCCGTGCCGTGCCTTACCTCACTTTCACACATACACTAGCCACGTTTTGAAATGCGGCCAAACTGGCGCAGAATACTGTGCCCCAGTTCCGTACGGCAAGCTTTATTTATAACGTGTGAAATCAGAAGCATATAACCATTGTTATCGTAACCCCATGCACCTACGCCCGATCTCGCCCTTGCCTATTTTTCACAAGGTGGGCTCTTAGATTTAACACGCGATCCAAACTGTTTTCCCAATGCACGTAAGCAACCTTAGGGATGAAATATTCATTTGTTTTTCTTCTATTATTCTTTACTAGCAGAGTCGCTCGCTCAGTCCGCGTCGTCTCGTTCCCCTCCCCCCTCATTTAATTTGCAGTTCGGTCGGTAGATGGCATCGTATGTTCGCGCTGCTGGCCGTTGCGTTCCGGGCGCAGCTACTATCTCAGCGGGCCTTGGCTGCTACTGTTATAATTTTCCATTCCATCGGTAGATGGCGGAGATGGCATCGCATGTCCTGCTTGCTGCTGCTGCTGCTGCTGCTGCTGCAGATGCAGATGGCTGCATTGCGGATCTTGTGTAATTGTATATATATAGATTTTGATGTTTTAGTTTACGGTGAAATTAGTTGCCTACAGAAATGTTGCAGTCTTCTTGACATCTTAATACGGAAAGCCATTTTAACAGTAATTACGTTTTAAATTTCTGGGGTAAGGAGACTGGGTGGGTCATGGTAAAAAGTTAATGATGGAATTGCTCCCTCCTTTCACGTGTACCACTGCTGTCCCAACTCTATTCTCAGGATGGGAATTTTCAACCCTATGTCGCCAACACTGACTATCACTGTTACTCACGGCACCATCACTGTTAGCACGAATTGATAGGGTTGGGGAGGAGAATTTGTGACTCGAGACCACCTACTGAAACGTCTTAGATTCATTACTATCAGTTCCGTCCAAGTTTATAGAATGCGCCATGAGTTTTATGTGGGAATTTCTACTCAATTTTCAGCCAATAATTACGCTAAACTAAAAGAAACTAGCTTGTCGCGAATTTAGGAATGTCGCGAAGTTTAGGTTAGAATCTGGCAAATAACGTATAATAAACTTTGCGCCGTTTAATTATAGGTTGTTTTGTGCAACATGTTTTATGGTGAATTGTTAGCGAAATAAGATTAAATACACGGGTTGTAAAATGCGTAATTTTGGGGAAAAGTGCTACGTAGTTAGCAATTCAGTTAGCTGCAATCGTAATAAGTAAAGTTTTGAATAAATGCACAACTATGCAAACATAAATGGGCTTTACCTGGAATTTTAGAAAGGCATCAGTCTTGAGTTAAGTTGGTATTCTAAAGACTTGTTGCTCAGGCAACAAAATGATCGATCTTTATAATTAAGCTACGCAATATCTCGGACGGCCTTGTTAAGAGGATTTTGATTATCTCAGCTGAACTTAGAGATGTGTTTAGTGCTTCATCAGTAGGCTTTACGTGTGTATATAGTTTACTGAATTCAGTCCTTTAAGAGTGCATCATTGGTGTTTTCCTGCATGCGCACGTGAGTGCAAACCTTTTATATTGTTGAACTTGTAATGGTAAATTTATGAAAAAATAAACTTCACTTCGCCGACTGGGATTGACCCAGCAACACCTTCTCTCTTGGCTTCCTCTTTCCTTGGGCATGGGGTTTTCTGTGGATTAGATCTAACTAAGGCCTAATGACTTTCTCTGACATTATTTTCATTCGGGTAATTTTGGACTTAGTCCAAGTTTTGTAAGTTGTGTCAATATGTAGTGAGTTACGACTCATATCTTTGAATTTGGTCATGTGAAGTATAATCTGTTGAGTTGTCTTGTTTCGTTACAGCCTTGTAATTTTTCAAACGGGGTAAAGTATGGTTAGGTTCCCAACAAACCTAATTCCGCCCTAGTATAAGTAGATTTAAGGGCCGAGGATGACGTAGCCTTGCCGTATTAGCTAGCAAGTTAATAACTACACCTCGACGGGCAACCTATGTAGAAGGCTGCCTAGTTGTAAGCCCAACCCAAACCCCAACCTAACTCACTTTTGGTCAGTTTAACTTCTCTCACCGGCTAGCTGTGCCGAAACCCGACCCTTCCTAATTTCCATTTTCCTCTAGGTAACTTCTCCTTTATTTGAAGAACTACGTCATTCAGCTGCACCGGCGTTTAATTTAGTTTACTTCAGATATGGGCTGGAAAAAAAAAGAGCAAAAATAACATGATGGAACGCATGGCGACCTCTGAAAACTAAAGATAGAACTAATAGGAATGAATCTAACACGTTTCAATAGGGACTTTTTAGAGTTATAAATTCTCCTCCCCAACCCTATAAATTCTTGCTGTTAGTTACAAACCAAGACCTTTGTTTCCCAACTCCTGTTGCATTCTTTTGTCATCATTTCCTACCTGACATGGACAAATTTCGTCCAACGATCGTAACCATTTCCAGAATTATTTTG
>JAHWFP010205833.1:23581-40388 GCA_023313725.1 Lithobius niger | reverse complement strand
ACAAACTAACTATATCCAGCTTCATGAAGTATCCATGGGAAGAGGCTGGCCAGAGTAACTAGTACTACTACAAACTTGAAATGTAACAAATATTTATAGTTAACCTGGTTATGTATGTACCTTTTGCTAGAAATGCGTAGCCTATTACAGTTAACCAAAGAATCATAATATTATTTTGAATTTACAGTGTCATCTTTTGCCATAATAGATTAAATAGTTACTGTAAATAAATTGCATACAATGGCAACTTTGAATTATGGCGTATAAAACATTTTGCATTGTTGGTAGTGAACTTGTTACTCCAAAAAGGTTGTTCTCAATAACTTTCATCGTATTTACTACCAACCTGAACCACAGATTAACAAACCTAGAAAATTACAAAATTTCTGGAATTATTTCACATTTTTCATCATTAACGAGTACGCCGGGGGCACAGCGATATTTTTTGCATAATTTTCTAGGAAGGAGGTTGGAAAACTTTAGGCCAACATGTGACACGGGGGGGGTTTCTTGAAAAACGGCATAATTTTCATGCAGTCATTTGTTTACAGAGCCTTAATGCTAGTATAGTATGCTGAGTTATTTAAAAATCATATGTTGATATACATTTATTGCAGGCGCTTCATGAGCGAGGTTTTCCTGTTCCAGTACCAGTCGATTTTAATCGTCACTGTTTGATCATGGAGTTGGTGAAAGGCTTCCCATTGTAAGTACTGAAACGAGTTCGTCTCGTGGTACATTTTTAGTTGGTAAATTTTGCATTGACAGAATTTCAATTATATTCGTTGATTTCGAGAACAGGTTTAAGCCACGTGAACAGGTACTGTAGGTTTCTGCGATTCTGCAATTTTCGCTGAAAAATGAAAATCTCGCAGATTTCCACAACTTTTTCAGAATGACGCAGATTTTGGACAATAATCAGCATTCATAGCTAAAATGCTTCCGTTCGTCATCTGCTCTTACTTTTCCTCATACCATGCACAGCGGAAACATGCGAAAGAAGCGCGTAACCTACACATTTAAGCGCAGAATTTACAAAACATTATTTATTGCAGAAAATAAGAACATTCAGCTGCAGGAAAATTTGCAGAAAACTCATTGTCTCTGCGGAATTTTTATTTTGCTTCAGAAATCTGGACTCCCTGGCCATGAATTACGGTAAATCGCTTACTCCCTGTTGATGCAAACGCCTATCCACGTGAAATGCTTAAGGTCACAATACATTGTATTTAATCAAAGTCATTTTTTTATCCAACCCGATTCACGATCGGCAACTCTTTTGCATTTGAGATTCCATTTTCCGGAAGCTTGCTCCTAGACGTAAGTCTGTCAGCTGGTCTCTGTTATTACTCGCCTGGGTATAGATATATGATAGGATCTAGATTAGGGGTTTGATTGATATCTCTGTAATGTGTGGTGCAGTGGCAACCCGGACCACTGCGCTGTGACTGAGGTTGGCGCTAATGACCTAGCTGTCGACGCGCCATTAAGCCTAAATCCCACCCTGGGAGCATTTTTTTGCCGTTTTAGCACTTCATCTTCTCCAATCACGTAGTTGTTACGAGGGATTGTGTGTTGGAAATTAGTTTTAATGGTGAATTGGGTTAGAATTTTGAGAAGCGACAATCTCGTAAACTAAATTTTTCAATAAATTAGAATAAACGCATTATGTGTATGCTAGATTGAACCCAAATCACACCAACTTTTCTGTGATGGCGTCAACACTCTCACTATACTGTAAGGTTGACAAATTATTTTTGTTGATAACGCTCTCTTCTCGGTCGTTGCCAAGTTTGCTACAACGGTAAACTTGAGTAAACTGTGTCGTTCGGCTATGGGTGTTAAATAGCTGATTTATGGTATATCTTAAGCCTTTTAAGAAAATGAATGTGTTTCTAAGGCATTTTGCAGGCATCCTAAAACCCTTCTGTGCAATATTTCTTTTTAATTAAGTAGTGATGATGTAATACAAGGAACCATTGTATAAGGAACACTTTCTAGCTATTTAGCGTGAATGCATACCTCGACGACTGGTCACTGAACTCCCAGAACCCCGAGCAACTAGAATTCAACAGAGAATTCACCGTCAATCTCCTAAATCAACTAGGATTCGGAATAAACTTCCCGAAATCCCGCCCAACACCAGCTCAAGTCTTTACGTTCCTAGGGCTTGCATTCAACCTAAAATCTGCAACCTTTACACCTTCAGCCGAAAGGATACAAGATCTAATCTCTCACTCCCGCCGCTTTCGGCAGCAGCCTCAACATTCACTCAAGAGATCTAAACTCACTCATCGGAATATGGGATGCCATGGCAACACTTGTCCCAACGGCTGCTGGATGGTCAGACCCTTCCACCACCACCGGATGGACATGTGGTCCCTCTACCAAGAATTACAAGACCTGAATTACAAGACCTGAAACGAAAAGTGGACCCAGATTTTTCCCAAGAACTCCTACTGTGATGGTCAGACCCGACCAATCTCACACTGTCTGTACCCCTTCACTAACCACTCCCGGAACGTCTGCTCTTCTCACCGACGCCTCCCAAGAGGGATGGGGAGCCCACACGGACCAGCTCCAAACTTCCAGAACCTGGCGCCAACAAGATCTGGGATGCATCAACATACTGGAACTCAAAGCCGTTCTTCTGGCCTTACAGCACTTCCAACCACAAGTCTGCAACCATTTCATACAAGTCCAAGCCGACAACACGACCGCATTTGCATACATCCGCAAGGGAGGAGGGACAAAGTCTCGAAAGCTACACGACATCACGTCAAGAATCTTCCATTTTTGCATAGAAAACAACATAACCCTGCTACTCCTTCACATCCTGGGAACAGGAATGTGATTGCAGACTCGTTATTTCGCCAGAAACCACTCACAGGAGAATGGACACTCAACAAATCCATCTGCGAATATCTCTTCACCATATGGGGCACCCCAACGCTAAACCTATTCGCCACGAGACACAATGCCAGACTTCCCCACTTCATGAGCCTTATTCCGAACGAAAAAGCAATAGCAGTAGACGCACTGACTTATCCGTGGAATAATCTGTACGCATACCTCTTTCCACCATTCAAACTCCTTCCATAAGTTCTACAAAAGATAGAAGCATCACAAAGCCTCTTTCTCCTCCACTATGGCCATCAGCAGCATGGTTCCCACAACTTCTGAACCTCATAGTCGACACTCAAGTCTATCTCTTCAAACAGATCTTCTATCACAACAAAAAGGGTCCAAGCTCCATCAAAACCTAGCCACCCTCAACCTTCACGGGTGGCTTCTGTCATCAAACTCCTCAAGAAGTCTGGAATTAATCAAGAAGAGGCCAACCGCATCGCTTCCCAAGCAACCAGGGACTCAACAAACACAATGTATGACAGTCGCTGGATAAGATGGTTTCATTGGTGTCTCAGACGGGAAATTAATCCAATCGACCGCCCTCTACCAAAACTCCTAAACTTTTTTACCAGCTTATTCAAGGAAGGGTTGAAAAGGTTCGACCATATAAGTCTATCGATCAGCACTAAACTCCGTCTTTAAGACAGCAGACAAAACTGGTGTACTAGAAGATTACCGGATTTCAACTCTAATCAAATCCTTCGAAAAAGAACGTCTAACAACAAGGCGACAATTCCCAAATTGGGATCTACCCACAGTCCTGAATTCTCCGATGCAAGCACCATACGAGCCCATGCAAGACAGTTCCTTACACCTCATGACAAGGAAAACTGGTTTCCTCGTAACTCTCGCCACTAGCCTTAGCTGCAGTGAGATACAAGCATTTTCAGCGGACCCTGCAAACTGCATTTTTGGACCAAACTTTGATCTGTAACCCTCTTTCCAAGATCAAGCTTCAGAGCAAAAACTCGAAAACCTTCTGAACCTCCGAAACCCATCATAATTCCTGCCCTAACTAACATCCCAGGAGATGAACCGGAACGCCTACTGTGCTGTGCCTTGTCAGAGCCTTACCTTTCACATAGTTCGCACGACACATGAAGACATACGAAAATGAAGAAACAACTTTTTTACCCAGCGACTCAAATCAACAACAACTGAAACCATAGCCACACTGGTGTCAAGATGGATCAGGAAAACTATAGATGCAGCATCCAAAAACGCTGAAAACAAAGACGAAAACATGAGAGTGACAGCACATGAGCTCGGAGCCATGTCAACATCTTGGGCTCACCCAACGCTACTCCACTAGAAGAAATCCTAGCAGCTGCATCCTGGCGGAACAACTCAACCTTCACATCTCACTACCTAATGGATATGTCAAGGCAAGCAGATGGACTGCACCGGCTGGGACCAATCGTCACAGCCAGAACCATGGTCGAACCCCCTTAAGCACTCAGAACGAAGCAGAAGCAAGCCTTCCTCAAGCCGGAAGCAAGCCACCATCAAGACCAAAGCAAGACCCCTCTACAACGGTCCTTTTCAGGGCCACCACATTTTACGAACCTGAACCATATTCCTGTTTCATCACCTGTTCTGCATAAAGTGCGAAATTTATTAATTTTTTGGGGGAATGCTTGCTCGGAACCCAGGGAACCCGTCAAGGCGGTGCCCGCCACCTAACTTTGACAAGGTCTCCTGTTAATGAGAAATTAACAGTTAAGTGTGTGTTTTTCCACGGTAATAAGAAAGACCATTTTGCCAGCCCTCTGTCCCGGCTGGCTAAAAATGTTTTTTTTTTTTACCTAGGAAAACATACATAACCTACTCCCGCCCTACCTCCCCACACAAGTCACCGCCTAACATATTGAGAGGAAAATAAATACAGAAAGCGCATTTGTAGAGGAGGGCTGCGCCATGCATGTCCCGAGCAAGCGGTTACATGCAGCTAAGAAATCTCCAGGGAGACATCCATTGAGGATCAATGGATGTAAAAGAAACCATTTTCAGCCGGCCGGGAACAGTTGCAACAGATGCATTATTCCTTTGATATAAAATGTGTTGGACCAACTCGAATCTAAAGTAATGCAAGACCAAGCAAAACTTTACCTCTACTCCGCCCCTCTCAAGGGCGAAAAAAAAAATACTGAGCAAAAATAAAAAATTTCTTTTGTGTAATGAAAAATGGTAATATTCTATGTATACTACAACAAATAGCTGATATCGATACAGTACCGAAAAGTTTTGAATTCACCCCGTAATAGGGGCCCACAATTTTTTTCTTGCAGGAGGGCCTCAGAATTCTCAGCTACGATATTGGAACAAAAATTTGAGGTTCGAAAGCTATCAGATACCGCCCTAGTTCTAACCATAACCATAAATAACCAGGATATTATTTCAGTGCTTGATTGTTACTGCTTGATTTGCTGGACACCACATTTCTCAACAGCATAGGTGGATCAACAAGCATGCTAGGAATACAAGCCTTTTTCGATTTCATCGGTTCGTTGCTCAGCTTGGCAGGAAAAAAAAGTGTGGGTGGTCTGATGAACCTGTTCTCCTGTGTCACAGTTATTACTTTTTTTTAAGCAGTAGCCATACTTTACCATAATTATTTGAAATAAATAATTTCAGGTGCCAAGTGCATGACATCAGTGATCCTGCTGCTTTGTATGATGAACTAATGGACTTAATAGTGCGACTCGCCAACATTGGAGTAATTCATGGAGATTTTAATGAATTTAACATCATGCTGAATGACAAAGATAAGCCTACACTTATAGATTTTCCTCAAATGGTTTCTTGCTCGCACTATAATGCTGAATGGTAAGTATACAGTCCAATAAAATCTCACTTGTTGAATAGACAAAGCGTGTAATCTTCATCAATTTCTGAATGTCGGAATCATCTGCTCATCTTGATGTGCGAAAGAAATTCTTTTCTGTTGCAATTGTCAATGATTGGAGCTCCCTTGTAATAACCTTAGTCACTTCAAGACGCAAGCCTATGTAACAAAGCGAAATAAACTAGAAAAATGTGTATGGTTACTTTGAACGTGTTAGGCTTAAATTTCGGTTGTCGATCACAAATCACACTCGGTCTTCAAAATTCGTAGTAGGGATCGACCGGATACCATTTTGCCGGATCCGGGTCGGTTCCGGATAATTCGATGTCAGGGCCGGGTCGGTTCCGGATCTAGGTGCCGGATCCGGACCGGTACCGGATACCGGGTAATTCACACACAAAAACGAAATAAAGCCGTTTTATTTTTCCCCCCTTATAAGTTGCAGCTATGGTGTTAATTTTCCTTTGTTTCACATTATTTTCTTACATTAAACACGTAGAAGTCATACACTATTATGAGTACCAGTATAGTATAATTGCATGTAGGCTACAGAACTGTTTTTTGCAATGTTGCTAACTTCTGCAAATTTTTTTGAAACAAACAAAGCACTCATTAGGTTAAACAGCCAGAAAACATTTTTCTAGTTGAAGGATTTCTCATTGATTAGCCTACTGCTTCATTTCGAAAAATAATTAGCAACATTTTGCAATATTTGTGAAACCAGTATGTAGTCCACACTTATTTATTTTAACTTAAAATTATTGAATTTTGGTTGCATTAAAACAAAATCACAACAGGTCTTTTATTTACAGCTTTAAATTGCTTTCGTTCCGTTTTGTATTGCGCACAGTATAACAAAGACCGAAAGCCAAAAAAAAAAAAAGGTACGAAACCAACATAAAAAAGCTGTATTTTTTTTCATTTTATGAACAAAACTGTCTCGAGTTTTGCAACATGGAAGTCATATTTGGCTTACGCTATTATTTCTTGCTAGTTTTTTGATGACGTCATTAAACCGTCTTACTTTTCGAATTTAACCCCTTGGCGTCCAAACCGCGATTTATCGCCACTTCAAAACCGTTTCTAAAACTCCCGACGCACGCTCGATTCAAAGCCCCGTTTGCAAAGAAAAACCGCTATTGCATACAATGGAAGTGTAATTCCGACTGAATTAGGTACTTTGGTACGGCTATTTTGGATTCATTTAATTTAATATCCTTTTTTAAATACCTTAATCGACGTTTTTTGTTGGCTGTGCCGTCAAAATTGACGTGAAATTGCTTTTGTTTGCTAAAACTAGACCTTGGTTCAACCTGTCGTAACGCAACAAACAGCCGCCATCTTGGTCGCGTTGGAAAGCTGGGATTCCCCGATTGACACGTGTATAGCACGTGATCACTATCGCGACGGGGGCCAGTCGCAAGTGACGTCACGCGAAGCGAGTCAAGGTCACAGCCATTGATGCTAGCACGTCCGCGTCTATTTACGGACAGCCGGCAGAGAGTGGGAGCGCGATGGCGGGGATTGGCGGCCGTAAACTATCACCGATAGCGAATATAAATTAGGAATAAAACAACTTTAAACTACTTCTACGGTATTAAAAACTTTAAAAAAAGGATTTCGGAAGCCGTAAACAACGCTGTAGTGGAAGAATAACCAGAGGACCATCGTTTCAAGGTATCCCATGTACTGCAACGGACGATGAATATTTTCGTAAGCGCAATTTATGTAGTCGAACTTCAACTTTTTTTTTTAGTTATGAAAACCTAATACGAATATCCCAAGAATATTTTTGTGCACTAATTTACACTGTAATTATTACATCTGCAATTTTTTATACACGTAGATCGCTTAGTTATTTTACGTCGATTTATTTTACCGAGACATGCAACATGTTTACGGCGACATGTTTTGGTTGTGTTGCATCCGGTATCCGGCTCAATATAATGGCCGGATCCGGATCTTGCCGGATACCGCATTATCCGGCGCCGGATCCGGATATATCCGGACTCGGTCGATCCCTAATTCGTAGGCACACAAATATCAGTATCGGGGACGAGTGTCAGCGTGTTGATGTTTGTGCGTCTCTGAAATTTGAAGAATGAGTGTGATTTGTGAGCGACAACCGAAACAAAATAAACCAAGTTCAGCAATAAAAGTGAGCATCGTAAGAGTTTCTTTGGAAACCTAAGGGAAGCGAGCAATCAACAGGCAACTTATTATGGGCTTGTTCTCCATGGTTGTGAGAATGAATCTTATCGCCAATCTATGTACATATGGGAATTGAAAAAATCCACCAGGTGTAAAGTCAAGAGTGGAAAAAGATAATATTTCATTCTCTGTTGTACAACAAATGGGAGATGGGGAGGGGGGTGTCATTTGTAGAAACAGGGTTCGTACAAGGCCTTGAATTCTTTGAAAAGCCTTAAATTTGAAAACCAAAAGTTCAAGCCTTGAAAAACCTTGAAAAGTGGAATTTATGTTGTTGGAGCCTTGAAATGGCTTTGAAAATTAATGTTACTGCCACAACAGTAATATTAATTTTAGTATAAAATTAAATTAAATTTATATTACTGTTGTGGCATTAACAAAATTCAAAACCTTTTCAAGGCTCCAACAACATAAATTACACTTTTCAAGGTTTCTCAAGGCTTGAATTTTTGGTTTTCAAACTTAAGGCTTTTCCAAGAATTTGTTGAATCACAGTTTGTCAGCCGAATCCATTTCTTTTTCTGAATGATTCTCCCGTTGGATTGGACTGGAGACAGTAAGACATAAGTGCAGTGCAAATAATTTTTGCCAGAAGGTGCAGCTGTTAGTTGCATTATTTATCCTTCCTCCTTGTCCATTGTTGGGAGGGAGGACGTAATTATTGTCATTGTTTACAATGTTTTTACTTCCTACTGCAAACTAAGAACACACTGGTACCACCAATGACATCTCGCAAAATACTGGAATTTGAAAGATAATTTTCGTAGGCTACTGCAATTGGTTTTGTCTGTTAGGTACAAACCCGGTAGAAAGAAAAAACGGTCGTGATTGCAGAAAGTGTTGAGGGTTCTAAAACACCGCATTGTTTAACTGCCTGTTTGAAATTAGCTTATCTTGGTGTTTTACATGTCTGCAATTTAAGGCTGCTCCAATACCATCTTTACCGGTGTGATACCGATAGTGAACTGCGTTTTCAAATTTTGGCCGGTACCGATACTGATATCCAAAATTATATCCCAAATTTTTCATAAAAGGTGTAGTTTTCTGCAAAATTCGAATAATTATTAAAGTAAAAAAAATTTAAATAATAACCAACAGATAAAACATAGCTAGGAAGATACTCGGTGATTTTCTTAACAAAACTCCGCGAACCACATGTCGTAATCTCGAACGGTTGCAGAGTTATCGATACTTCTGCGAAAGTTACCGATACCGGTAAGTCGGCCATCGATCCAATCCACTATCGGTATTGGTGCAGCCATACTGCAGTTATTCAAAGTAAATTGCCATACGGCACTTTTGTAATTTTCAGAGTTTAAGTATGTGCCACAGAAAAAATATGAATATTGTTTTGGGTCCTGGTTGTTCTGCGCAAGCTCCTCCTCCTCTGGTCACACACATTGCCATACTGGCAAACATAACTTTGTGGCAACGTGTCATATAGTTACACGACCATACACACAATTAGCCTAAAGCATAATATTCATGCTACTGTTGTTGAAAACAAGTGTTAAAAGTACTGAGAAATTGCCATGCATTCTAGTATAAATGTTGCATAAATGCTCCAGTAAATGCTTCAGTAAATGCTGTATGAATGTTTTTCTGTATAAAACTGCGCTCAAATTTTGTCGGCCTACAAGAAAAGTCAAACGAAGTATTAAAAACAAAACAAAAATCTTCTATGGAAAATGTTCAATGTCTTCTCAGTAACCAGCAAAATCCAATTTTAAGGTGCAGTAACCTAATAATGACTGAAGTTGCCCATTACTGATCATAAGACTATTGAAAATCCTTAAGTTAAAGGTTTGCCATTCCTGCATATTTACTTTGTGTGATACTTGAAAAATAATGCAGTTTTGTAACAGTAATACTTTTGCTTGCAGGTATTTTGACAGGGATGTTAACTGCATAAGAGATTTTTTCAAGAAACGATATAATTATGAAAGCGAACTTTACCCGACTTTTGCTGATGTTACGTAAGTAATTGTGCTGGGTAAAAATATTCTTATTAAGAATAATATGTTCGATAAAGAAACAAGATTTCCATCTCAAACCGATCAGTACTGGATTTACTTATTCCAATACTGTACTTGATAGGGTTGTAAAAATCGCCGAAATTTGCTAAACGGTAATCGTCAAACATAATCCGGGCGATTAGCGATTAATCGTTTGTTTTCTAGCAATTTAGACCACAATAAAAAAAAAATTCTTTCCGCTGTGCAAATTGTTCACAAAAAAATAAACGCTCGTCTAGTTTTAACATTGAATGTTTTAACGTTCAGAATTTTTTTAGTAATGAAAACGTAAAATGATGGTCCGAATCATATTTCTGCTCAGATAGAGCGATTTTTTTTTCTGTCACCCATGGAGTGAGCTACTAACCAAATTTTTATTCTTGCGTAAACTATTGGACACGATAATTTCAAAATTACTACTCGCACGCAATACATATTCATTAATGTGCACAGAAAAAATTAGCAAAATGGCTTTAATAGTTTAGGAGAAGCATTTTTTTTTTAGATAACGGGCTTTAACGAACTAAAATTGAAAATCTCCGTGTTGGGAAAATTCGTCCGTAAGTCGGCATTAGTTAGGCTAAGAGTCATTGTTCCCACCTGATAAGCGATAGTGTGAAGGTTTATAGGCTCCCTTTCCGATTTAGTTGTGCATCGTTGCTGCTGTTTTACATTTTTTATGTTATGAAACATCATCTTTCTCGTGATTTTCTACGACGAACTGAACCACTAATCTTGACTGAACACAAGCGCTCACGTGAAATCCAAAGCGAGCGACGGCGAACAGGTTGAAATCACGCATTAGCCAATGAGTGCGTGCCAAGTCGGTCACGTGGTGCCAACTGGCCAATGAGGGAACGCGATCTTCAAATGCATTGGAAAGCTAGCTTGAACAGCCAGAAACGACCTATTACAATATGCCTGATTGGCCAATGCCAAAATGGCCACCGAGAAATCATGTTGAAAGGCCTGGGGAATTACCACTTTCCAAAGATTTCATCCAAGATAGCGGCACCCAGTCAAATGGTTCGTCTGCTACCGCTGATCGAAAATGACCAATTTTCGGCTTTCTAGTTTAAAAAAAAAGAATGACACCGACATTTTCGCAGTTTTTAGTGAGACTACACTCAACTAAAGTGCTTTTCATAAAATTACAGACATCGGTAACAACGTTTTGTTTACAGAAATCGATGCACAACATAGCGAATTTCAGCTTTTCTCGTGTCGATTTTTTGGCCGAAAATAGTATTTTTCGACCCGTAGTTCCTTGTAAAAGCTTCGACGTTGTTACTCTATTTGAGCCACATCGTTTATATTTGCGTTCATATTGCTTAAAGGGAGGGTTTAAAAAAAAAAAAGATTAGTATTAATCGCAAATCACTAAACGTTTAAACGTTTTTCGACGATTAAACGTTTAAACGTTTAATCGTTACAACCCTAGTACTTGATTACTTGAACTGAATAACTTGATTACTTGAGCAATAATTACAGATAAGTTTAGAAGTAATTAGAAGTAAATACAGACACAAACAGCCGTAATTTTTAGATGTAAGCCGTTTTTGTTCCATTGTTTCCTACAATGCTCAGCATATGTTACAAATATACAGTTAACAAAAATTGCTTAAAGGCACATAACTCCCTCCGGTATATTTTAAGAGTTTTCCTCGATACATTACCGGAAATAGTTTTATACGAATTCATTTACCTTTTATTTTATCGTGTAAGGGTACGATCCCGATGACAAATGTGGCGCGTGTACGCTAGTAAGCTTCTTTTTTACCGCTCGGTCCGAGGAGTATCTCACTCCCGCCAGAAACTTCTGGGGCTCCTTTTTGTGGCGACGTCACGCGATGTTTACACGCCTAGTCTGTGACGTAGTAATTCTTCGTGCACTTCAAGTCACGTGACTTGCCGCTTCTGAGCTAAAGCCAAGTGAGATACTCGAGGCACGCAGCTTCAATCCCAGTTAACCTTGTTCTGAGCTTATCAGGAGAAATGGCGAGTGATGAACGCATTTATTTATTCCACCAAGTAGATTTGCTACCGAATCGGTAAAGGAAAGGACAAAACGAGAATTGGATCGACAATTAGGTTTATCCTATGATTACCGCAAAAACTAGGAAACAAGGGGTGGGGCAGGGGTGTCAGAATCGTGACACAGTGATGGACAAACCAAGGCGGAGAAGAAATTAAATTGCGGATTGAGTTTCAGACGTAAATTGTCGTAGCAGACATAAGGCCTATGGAAAAAAAACGTTTAGCTGCAGTGCCAATTAAATTACAACTAGGGTCTGTCGGGAGAAACTTTTTTTTTTTTGATGGTACACTTAAAACAGACCAATTTTATGCCTTTTATTTAAGCTGTTTCTGTACAGTAACGCCGTTTTTTATTCCCGCATAATACTAAAACATGAAGTCTCAAATTAGGCTGCAAGGAAAAAAATAACGGTCGGAGGGAATAAATGAGATCGGTCGCAGGGGCATAAACTTACTGTCCGAAGAAGGGGGGGGGGTTTAAATATCTCCCCCTCCCAAAAAAAAAACAAAAACAAATGAGATATATAATGACCGGTCCCTAAGCATGACTCCTTGAAATCGCTAATAAATTAATATACGTAACATAGTCGGCAACGATAGGACATAAATTTCGACATCAACACAGAATAAAGACCCTAGAATCTTTTATTTGGTCAACTACGTTCAAATAAAACTAACGTGTGGGTATTTTACCGGAGCAACAGATAGGAGACATTGATGATCATAACGTGCAGTCATCTGCGCCAGTGTTTGTTTACCTTTTAGCATTCGTACGACGTGTCACACGGCGCAGCTCCGAAATGAGTAAGATCTAACGTCGGATGTGACGTCATGCTTGTTTCACAGAGCAATGCGCGCTGTGCGGTCGTGTGAACTATATTTTAGCGCAGTTGACGTATGAGTAAAGCGGCCAGGACGGAGGGATTTATGTGCCTTTAATGTCAAAGTGATGTAGTGATGTAGTAAAACAGTAGTTTTACTCGGTTAGCATTGCTTAGTTTTGCAAGTCGAAATTTTAGAATAATAATGGTTCATATGTGTAAACTACACAAACAAGTTTGTAATGCTAATTGTAAAGAAAAACTTATTAAAAGATTTAAATTCTCAATTCCTTTTTTTTTTTTTATTTGGTAAGGATAATCTTAAAATGACTTCCGTGTTCAGTTTTTTCTTATTAAAAAATATCTTTAAAACCACAATCTTCTTCAATCTTCGCACAATTTCGTACATAAGACACTCACAGAGTCTTGCTCTTATGTATGAAATTGTGCGATGATTGAAGAAGATTGTGGTTTTAAAATATTCAAATGTTTCATAGTACTGGTAATGATGTTTTTAGTAAAATATATGTACGGAATTTCGAAAGACTTCAATTTTCCACATACGTTTTGTGCACTGTTGGTGAATGTAAGTTCATAGTACAATAAAATTGGACATTTTTGGAGTCTTGACTCTTAAAAGTCAAAAAATTTAATCATAAATTTATGTACAATTAAAAAAAAGACTGTAGAAGACAAGGACTAAATGAACCATTGTTATAATTTTAGCCCTTTTTTCTGTATTAAAACAATACCGGTATTTCAACAATGCACGGTATTTGGTAACACCATGAGAACCGGTTTACCACCGAACACTAGATACACAAGATTTCTGTCCCATGAAATATTGGCTCGTGAAAATTACATTTGGTTTAGAAGTAAAATTATGCAAGTCATCAACAGACTTTTAGGCTACTACTGGTTTTAACGAGGAGTAATTATTTCAATGCTGTGTTTGCTTTGTATTGCAGGCGGGAAGATAGCATGGATGTTGAAATTGAAGCAAGTGGTTTCACAAAGGAGATGGATGTTGAATTAAAGGAGGTAAATTATTTTATTGTTGACCTACCATATTTTGTTTGATGCTGTTTTGTTCCACATTCCTACCAAATAATGAACGTTACATAAATAAGCAGATTACCTAAGGCTTAATACTGTATTAAAATTGCTCAGTTTCCAATATATATTACTCTGGTACGTTTCTGGTACTCTGGTGGTAGTGTAAAATTTTAAACAAGGATGTCAGAAGTTCAGCATTTGGAGAATTCCACCAATCCGGTGTTCTTGGACAGCTGTAAACACATCATCAATGTACCGAGTCCAGAGACTGAGTTCAGGGTGTGTTTAAGAACGAGCTTATCAAGATACTGAAGTACAATTTCAGCCAGAATTGGAGAGGAGGTGTATCCGATGGATATTTCAACTACTTGTATGAAGATGTTCACTTGAAATTTGACATAGATGTTAGAAAGCTTTCTAACTGATTGCTGATTGCTTTCTTCGGTCAAGTTCACAATCGTTTTGTGTCTATTTTGAACTTGCGGGACGAGGTGTCAAATTTCTCAAGGATCAGTTTGTGGGTCAAACTAGGAAACAGTGACTGTACATCAAGGGATGTGAGCACGTCACATGATTGGATTTTAGTGTGTTTAAGACGACACGTAAAGTGAAGGGTGTTCTCAAGTCGGTGCTGTCCCACAAATACTTTTTTAACCTTGGGGCAGCCTCCAGTCAAGTTTTTGGGCGGGGCCCCCTTTTCGAAAGGTCGGCAACCGCCGACTCTCTTCTTCGTGAGGGGGCCCCTTTTTGCAGATGTTAATGAGCCTAAAGGGTTCCCTTCTTTGTGCGTCTTAACTGGCAATTTTCTCCAAGTTCTTCGCTGATGAGTTTATCTTTCACTAACCGAGTGATGCTGAATGACAAGTTATTGTGAAACGACTTACTCTGGTTGTAATCCATGAAATTGTAGATGCCTGGTTTTCAAGTTCCTCTCACTCTATTTATGTAGTCAAGAGAGAACGAAACAACGTTCACATTAGCTTTGTAGGCTCTGGTGATAGCAATTTTCTCATTGTTTTGAGGGAGCGAATTACGCCAAGCTAGGATGCTGTGACAATGCTTGCTAGGAGGCCAGCGCCGGGGCCCAATTACAACCACTTACAGTTTTTGCGCTATTGCCAGGAGCCCACTGAAACCTCTCCAGTAGGAGTTGCATGTCTGCCGTAAAATTCGCGTCTTGTGTTGTCCGGGTTTTATGCAAAACAGGAATACATTTTGGGTCTATTTCCAAGACTTTAGTTTCAGCTGAGGTAAAAACTTAAGATAATAAATTAATAAACCATGGGCTAGTCACTGTTTGGCTGACTTGCTGGCTGCACAACAAACTGCCTTTGTCACAAGTTTCATTTCTGTTTCTACAAGTAGAAGAGTCTGTTATTGAGAAAAAGGATGGCTTGGGGCCATTTCTTGAGCAAACAACGTTTTCTTCAGTTTCAAGGTCAAATTTACCATTTTCAGATGGGGTTTATATAAAACAAGTTGAACGAGTGCTTCAGTTTCGATTTCAGGTATTTCTGCCTCAGAAAGATTTGTATGGTATACTTTGACAGTCAGTATTATCAGTAGGAAAACGACGATCACGATTCACACTCATTTTCAAAAACTTCTGATATATTTGCTCAAATATCGTATACAGACACTTGCAATCCTGTATCTTGCGAATTTTCGACATCTTATACAAAAACATCTGTCTTCGTCAGCCACATAAATGTATTATCCGCTCTCAATTCACATTATTGCTGCTTGTTGCTTTCAAAAACTATGTCTGCTTGAAGAGTTGGCATCACTTACCTGAAAGGGACGAGCGAAGAAGTACAAAGGATCCTCCGTGCAAGAGGTCTAGACACCTACCTCAAGAATGAGAAAGGCTTAAAGAAACAGCTGTGGAGAAAGACCAGGTCGACGGCAGGGGGAGGAGAGGAAAGCCAAAGAAAAGAAGAAAAACACAGAAGGAAAAGAAGCAGAGATTCCGAGTCCAAAGTAAATGAGGTGATGCAGTGTCGAAGTAGCAGAAAGGCTTAGTGCAGTGAGAAATACGAGCGAAGGGGTGTACCAGATTCCATACGGAGGATGCGAGGCAACCTATATAGGAGAGACAAGGAAAAGTGCACACAAGGGTGAAACAGCGTATGGCAGATGTGAAGAATAAAGTGGTGACCAGCAGCATTGCCACCTACTGCATGAAAACAAAACATTTGGTGAATTGGGGGGCAATGAAAACTCTGCTGGTATCAAATTCGAAAAGTGACTGACGTTTAAGGGAATTGCAGGGGTCGAATTGCCAAATTTTGATCCAGGTGCAAATTTGCACCCCAAATTTGTTACTGAGGTGCAAAAAAAGTCTTCAGGAGCGCAAAACCAAAATGTAAATCAACACTGTGGTCTCCTATTTTATATCCATTGGAAATTCTAACATTCAGCATCTCAATAATATGTACTGTTTTCCTGCACTTTGCTAAAACTGACATAACTTCACTATTCAACTGAAAAATCTACACACACATACTTTAACCAAAAGTAGTAAAAAAAGGGAGTTTAACTTCTTTGGAAGGAATGGTATCACAGGAAATCTAATTCCAAGCTATTTAAAATGCTGCAAACCGCAAGTCTGTAGCTTGTGCGGGTCAAAAGTTATGAAAAATTCAACTTTGGTATGCAATTTGCACTCCCAAGAGTTGCTTCTGGAGTGCAAAGTGTGATTTTGGAGTGCAGTTTGGCCCTGTGCATCCGAATATTTCGACCCCTGGAATTGGAATCCTTAGCGATTCAAGAGCACCATAAAAACAACTGCGAGCTTATGAATCTGCAGGGGCCTTCCAATCCAAATATCAGCTACCTTGTAAATAAGAGCAGTGGAAGCCTCTCAAAAGCATATTTTGAAGGTCTTTGAGCATTGATCATTTAAATAAACG
>JAHWFP010205833.1:12264-23481 GCA_023313725.1 Lithobius niger | reverse complement strand
AGTATTTTAGGATAAGTAAGACCTAATTTTACCGTTAACGTTATCATTTATTTATAGTAACGTACCCTTGGGACTCACTTTTCAATGTCCTTCTAAAACTGATCTTCACCTTCCAGAATATAGAACAATAGAAATATGCATGAGTCTAGTGAACTGAGTACTTCTACATTTTGCAGACAGTTTAAAATGAGGCAACTTTTAAAGTTTTTCTGCTTGCTTGAAGCCGTTGTTTTCATATTAGGTACTAGTGCAAACCAAATAAAATAAATTTAAACTTAATCGTACATTGTGGTAAACAAACCTTGGGTGAAAATGAGAAATTCTTGAGGCTAGTTTTACTGGAAGAGTTCACCGCCTTTGAATTTCTTTGGGACCTGCACGCCAAGCGTAAGATTCCATAAAGAAAGGAAACGAAGACATATGATGATATGAATAGTCAAATGCACGTTTGGTTTAAAGAGTGTTTTGCTCTTTTCAGGGGTTACAAATGGAAGATCCTGATGAAGATCACAACTCGGGTTCGGACAGCTCAGAACCTGATTTGTCAGATTTGCCTATCAAAAGTGAAGATTTTACAGAGCAACATCAAGATAGTGAATCTAAAAATTCTCCTGAGGCTAATCAATTAACTCACGAAGTAAGCATGTGTATTCATAGGAAACTGTACACTCCGCAGTTATTTTTAATGGATTTGTTTTTTTTAAATATCATGTTGGCGATGTTACTCCTTCGTCTCCTTGACAGACACCTGTGATTTCCAAAACAATGGAAAGCAACTTCATGAGGGTTCCAAGAACCCGAGTGAAGCAAGCAAAATGCAGCCGAATATTCAGTTGTGGCCTACGAGTCAAGGAGGATGCAAGATATAATCCCGTTACCGATCTATGTACGCCTAAAAAAAAAGGATCCCATCTGGGCGTAGGTCTGGAGTGGTAGGGGTTTTTTGTTGGTCCGTAAAAAACGCAATAGCAAAATTTTTTAAGTCCAAACCTTTTTGTTAGCACCCTCCAGAACCGTAAA
The DNA here is from genome assembly GCA_023313725.1 of Lithobius niger. Taxonomy (NCBI): domain Eukaryota; kingdom Metazoa; phylum Arthropoda; class Chilopoda; order Lithobiomorpha; family Lithobiidae; genus Lithobius; species Lithobius niger. Next base: position 22,461 of record JAHWFP010205833.1, on the reverse strand, counting down.
GGGACTTTCAAAACTACCCATTCTATTAGAACTTTACGGTTCTGGAGGGTGCTAACAAAAAAGTTTGGACTTGGGAAAAACTTTACTGTTGCATTTTTTACGGACTACCTAGTATATTGATTTTTTTTTTATTAAGTACTGCAGTACTACCCCTACCATTCCGAATGTAAGAGGAATGCATGTTTGGGTTCTAAATTTGAATGAAATAAATGGCTGCAAAGACAGATTACTTTCACAAGACTGATAGTGCTGCCTATTAGAGATGCACCGATGTCCTTAAATGCCTATTCCGATGTTGAAAAAACATCGGCCGTTATCCGATTCCGATAACTCGTGACCCGATATTTTTAAGAAAGTAAAGTGAAACTAAGTTTCATTTTTCATTGAATCAAAAATAATTAAGTGGATTTCAGAAATAAAATTTAAACTCTAAAATCTAAAGATCTAAAATTTAGCTCTAAGAAATTAGTTATAAGCACATCTGTCACAAAATGATTTACAAATTTGTGGATATTAACATCTGCTGCCTAAAACTGATTCTAGGGATCGACCGGAGCCGGTACCGGAGCTGAGTACCGGCCGGTACTAGCGGTACCGGCACCGGTACAGGTGCCAACGTCTACAATCGAGTCGGTACTAGCACCGGCCAAAATTTGATCAATTCTTAACGATGTGCTTCTATTAGTTATTTATTCAAATACATAAACCTTTATTCAAGTACTTAAAGAACTTTTATTTACTATCTTATTTACCTTTAGTTATTTAAATAATTCGGATGACTGTAAAACGTTTGTAGCGTAACTTGACTGCACCATCCGTTGCTAGAATACTATGTTTTGGAGCTCAGGAACAAGCGTCATCACCGGTCAGCAGTAAAAATGTGCAAATCAAAAATCCAGCATAGTGATGCTGGGGTTGATGATCTTAAAATTTTTTTAAAAATTCATTGTATTTATAAAATTATAAAAATTATAATTAATTTAAGACACAAAAATGAAAGTTTTAATTATTCACTGCTGTGCTTGCTTGGCTCTAGCAGATATCGGTAGGGTGCTCTAACCGCTGACAACTGGGAAAAAGTAACCGGTAATAGGCCATAAAAGAAAAAAAATTGTAAATATAAATTAAATTGTTTTTCTTTAAATATTTATTACAAAGAGTTCAAATAGTTACTTTGTTAGTGTAACAATATATATTTACTCTTATTGTGTATTTATAGGCATCAAACTCTAGCCTGCATATTACTGGTAGTAGGTGCACCTTTCAGTTACCAACTTTAAGAGCCATTTGTCAACATCCGTTTTTCCTTTGCCATCATTTATTATCCAAGCAACTTTGAGTTTAAGCTAGTTTCAAACGTTTCTGAATGAGTTTTAGGAGCTGCCAATCATAGATATTTATTTTTAAAAGTTAATTCATAGAAATTCAAGAATATGAAATGGAAACTTAATCACTTAATCTAAGCCTTTTTCTGTGTTGGTAATGGGCCAGAAATATTGATGATTGGGGGTGGTTTTAAACCATTCGTTCGTAAGTTGTGTGACGTTTGGAAATGTTATGAATTATGGAGGAGGGGGGATTATACTTGTTCATTGCCCTTAACCACTTTTTTACTTGACCATATTTTGAATTAATAGGATATAGGTATTATTGGTGGGTGGGGTGGTCCTGGAGCCCTCTCCAATTTGACAGTTGATTTGAAATTTAGTGCGAGTATGATACTTCAATAAATACGCCCAACATTTTTTTTTATCTGTGCTTACATTAGGTAGTCACAAGTACTGATACTGATCAGACCAGTTTTCAGAGGTATGCAAATCAGTTTAAGAAGATTACTACAATGCTGACAAATGGCAACAGCCTCCTTATCTTTAATCTGTTAGCTTTTTTTTTTTACAATAAATCATGGTTCCATACGGTCATTTTTATTTTGGAACCAGCACCGGTACCGGTACCGGCAGGTGCCAAAAGCTCCAAGGACCGGCACCGGCAGCACCGGTAAATTTTGGCTCCGGTCGATCCCTAACTGATTCTGATGAACCGATGACCGATGTAGCCTAAAAAGGCTGATTTCTGAAGTCCGATGCCAACATTGGTGCATTTGTACTGCCTATCACACTTATTCGTTGGTAAACTAGTACGTTCGTTCATCGTATACCGGATTTGAAGGCCATATTTTTAATAAGTTATGAACCCAAAAGCAGAACTTTCTCCCACTGTCTGCGACACCAATTGTCAGAAAAAAAATTGTCTGCAGCTAATCTTTTGTCATACGAGTAGTTATTTAATAATTTTTCAGTGCTTTACCCTATCGATCTGGCTATTCCATCAAAGAAAAGGTCTCGTCGAGACGATTAAAGTGATGTACTGAAATGTCAAAATCGAACCACAAATAATCGAACCGGCAGAAATTTGGTCAAAACTTGTCCGCAGCGGCTTTCCACTGTTTGCTGATTCTGCTTTGGGGTTATTAAAAATATTGGTTTGGCTTCAATTCCAGTATAGGGTATAGTTGAAGACGTCTATAATTTTACCCTACTGAATTGAAAGGGTAAATACAGTTTTGTCCAAAACAATTTGAGGTATTATTGGAGAAAAACTTGCACATTTGAAATCGACATACTCCATTTTAATTTTTTCTCTCTTGATTTAGGGGATCTTAGGGTTAGTGGTGTACCAATTCCGATGCCGATTCCGGTTCTGAGTACGGCTCCGTTGTACCGGAACCGCTATCATGGTTGGTCGACACTGAGTGCATTTCAGAAATCGGCACAGACCACTCACTTGATATTGTCATCTACTTTCCCTTTCCCAGGGGCATGCGATAGTTGGAAAGAATATCTTAGACATCTTGGGACAGAAAATTAATTTCAGTAGCTTAAATCATCCTAAAACTGTGCTTGGTAGTAGAATCTTGGATGAATAACTAAATACATTACATTTTCTTGGGCCATTATTGGGCCACTTACCTGTTAATACCAACTTTTGTTGAGTAGATTGCATCATATAACCATAAAATTCCATCTAGGATGGACATATACTGAGCAGAATACGTTACAGTTGATTCCTGTTTGTTTAAGGATGTCAGGACTTTATTATCATTAAGTTGCTTCCTATTTTGCTTAGCATTTTATAGCCTTGTTAACCCTGCACCCGCACTGCCATTTTGTTTCTAAATCATGTGTTTGATTGGAGTCAACAGTGCCTGCAATAATCTTAAGAGTATGCAAAGCTTTGCTAAGACACTTAATCGAAAAATATTCAAGCATGCCCTTATTTAGCCTAAGTTTTTTTTATTTTAATTACATTTTTTTTAATTTAATTTAAGTTTAACAAAAATTAAATTTAATACATCAAGAAAACAAAAATTTTAAATCTTATCAGCTTTACTAAAGACTTGGACCAAACCAAGAAGCAAATATTCTATGTAAACATGCAGATACAGGGCGGAATTAAAAAAAAATTGTTTCAACTGTCTGGTTACTTTAAACTATTTTTTTTTTAACTTACGTTTTTTAAATTTAATTTTAATTTTTTGAAATTAAATTTGATGCATTCAGAAAGCAACAATTGTAAATCATATCAGTGCCACTGGAAAAAGGGCTTGGCATTAATTCTGGAAGCAAATATCCAATCTAAAAAAATTGCCATATGTTATTTTCAATATTTTTTAAAATTTTAATCTAATTGTTTAATTAATTTTAAAAAAAAGCAGACGCAGTGTTTGAAAGCAACAAGCAGCAAGAATGTGATTTGAGACTGGACATACATTTATGTGCCTGACGAAACAGATGTTTTTGTATAAGCTGTCGAAAATTCGCAAGATATAGAATTGCAAGTGTCTGTATAAGATATTTGAGCAAATATATCTAAAGGTTTTGAAAAATTATGTGAATCGTGATCGTCGTTTTCCTACTGATATTTAAATTAAATTTTTAATTTTAATTATTCAACTTTGTAGTAAAAAAGATTGACATAATAGCGTCGGTTTTAGTTTGGTTTAACAAAAATTACTCTCACCAACAGTTCACGCAATACCAAAAGTTCCACATAAATGATAATTTACAGGCAAATTTTCAGTGGCTGAGATTTGCCACCTTCTTCGGGCCTAGCCTCGAAAACTTGCAAGCAACTGCACAAACGTTCACAAATTTTAATTCGGCGTACAATCTCAGTGGAACTTGCTTGGACAGCTCACTGTGTCGACAATGCTGCCCTCTATTCCTGTGGTGTATTAAAGAAAGGTCTCCACTGTGCTTCAAGTTGGTGTACTAGATAAGGTGTTGTGAAGTGTATTATCTTTGGATAGGAAGGCTCCTGTTCATTTAACAAAGGAATTTTATTCTCACGGCAGTGTGAAATTGACAGGGACTCAAGTGCTCGCAGGTGATTTTCGTCACTAGAGTTTGAATGCAGCAACACTCGGGTGTTTTCCCAGTCAATGGTGTGCTCAGTTTTGGTTCTGTGTACTGCGATAATGCTCTTTTTTATTTCTGCTTTGGCTGTTGCTTGCAGATGTTCGGACGGAGACCCTTTCGCTAACTCTACGTTTGGTTTCTCGATACCGTTTGAGGGCGAGGGAGCCTGGAAGGGAGTGCTTCGAGGAAGCTAAAGACAAATTTCTTAAGCTGGGATAGCCAGCCAAGAAAGGTAATGATGCCATCAAGGTAAAAGACCCCGTAGCGCTGAAGCAAAAACCACCCAAAGCTGACCGGCCCAGTAAAGTAGTTACTTTCATGCCAAAACTGGAAGCACTAGTCTGCACAGCTCTCAACCAACTTGGTGTTGAATGCTAGTTCCATAATCCACCGAATGTGAAAGACAAGCTCAAAAAGAGAAATTTTCAACTCGAGCAGCAACCGGTGAGTGACCAACTGACACCCACGACTTCACCTACCTTGAAGGTCCCATCACCAGCCACGAGCGCTGCTGTGCCAATGACCCCACTAACCCCTCCGAAACTTTGCTACAATATGAGAACCAGGTGCAACAAATCCAACAACAAACCCAACAATCGCCCGAAGTCGTTATCGGCCACTCACCTTGCTGAAATGCCACTCTTCAACTACCAAGTTCGTGGAACGTCCAGCGCTACTACCCAACACCAAGTCTGCTGTCTACGGGATACCGTGCAAAGACTGCCCAAAGGGGCATGTAGGAGAAACCAAACGTAGAGTTAGCAAAAGGGTCTCCGTCCGAACATCTGCAAGCAACAGCCAAAGCAGAAATAAAAAAGAGGACGTGCCAGCGCAGCACACAGAGCCAAAACTGAGCATACCGTTGACTGGGAAACACCCGAGTGTTGCTGCATGCAAACTCCTGTGAGGAAAATCACCTGCGAGCACTTGAGTTCCTGTCAATTTCACACTGCCGTGAGAATAAAATTCCTTTGTTAAATGAACAGGAGCCTTCCTATCCAAAGATAATGCAGTTCACTACTCCTTATCTAGTAAACCAACTTGCAGCACAGTGGAGACCTTTCCTTAATACACCACAGGAAGAGAGCAGCACCGTCAACACAGTGAGCTGTCCAACCAAGTCCCACTGAGATTGTACAACGAATTCAAATTTGTGAACGTTTGTGCAGTTGCTTGCAAGTTTTCGAGGCTAGGCCTGAAGAAGGTGGCTTATCTCAGCCACCGAAAATTCGCCTGTAAGTTATCATTTACGTGGCACTTTTCGTATTGCGTGAACTGTTGGTGTGAGTAATCAACTTTGTAGGCCTATGTTTCAAAAGTATCGTTAAAAATTTTATAAAAAAGGCCACAGCAGAACCCTGGACTCCCTGAACATACGTGTAATTCATTTTTATTATTATTTTTTTCCCATTTGCTGTGGTACTGCCATATTGTAATCAGAACCGGTATCGGAACCGTACGGAACCAGTTTTTTGATATCGGTACACCATTACTCAAAGTTGTTCATGCCCTCAATTTTGGGACCAGTCTCGTGCTTGGAGGAAGGATAACTAATTAATGATCTTTCCTCCAAAGTCTCGTGGCTGGGAGGAGAACTGCGGGGAAGCGACCAGAAACGATCATGGGCAACGTTTCAGTTACTCGCATGATAAACGGAGTCTTACGGAACTAATAAAAAAAAACACCCATCAAACACATTACTTTCAAGCTGACCATATGATGATGATACAGTAATTAGCCAGTATTCATGGAAATGTGAATTTGCAGTGAAAATTTATCCGATTTTGCAACTCGATAACTCAAAATTGCCAACTCTGGCAAGTCGGCTGTGCTCTGTGGCTATGTATCCAAACGGAACGTGCTTCGGTTTTCTCGGTCGGTGGGGGTGGAGGGAAGCTCCTCCGGTCCCTACACTACGGCCCTGTACATAATGAAAAAGCCCCTCCCCCTTATTTATATAATAGAAGGCATTATTTTAAAATACCTTAACATTACACCAAACAAAGTAATGCCAAAAAAAAAAGGTTGGCGCTTAATTCTAATTGGCTGTGCTACTTCTTTTTACCCTTTTTTACTGAAGAACACGAAGAGTGTACTTAAGTTTTGGCAGCGGCAGGAAGCACGTTTGCTGCTCTCTGTAGTTTGATTCAATGAATGGGACAGCCGCGTCATGTATTGGCGACCCCCCCCCCCCCCCCCCCGGAAAATTAAAATAAATTTGTTGAAGTTTGTGAACAACAGTTGTGAAAATAAAATTTTGATTAATTTTCATGCAATTATTCACATTTTGCTTTATTTTGTGCCAGGTACAGACTGAACTTGGTGATGCACCTTGTGAGCAACAAGTTGTGGAAGAATGCGATGGCCACGAAGACCCAGAAGAAGTTCCAGATCTTCAGGACTTGAGCCTAGATAACAAAGGTCGACAGCCTTTTCGTGATGAAGTGGAATCCTGCTACGACAGTCGCAGCATGTACAGTACGTCGACAGCTGCTACTATTGCGCCTGAATTAATACGTGCTAAAGTAAAAAAATCGCTAAAATTGCGACAGAAACAGGAAGCACAGAGAATTAATGCGAAAGGTGAAGCCAGTGCTGTCACTCGTAGAAGAAGGGACAACAGAGAAAATATCCAAGAAAGCTTGGAATGTTTAAGAGACTAATGGAAGAATAAAATATGTCTGTACAAAGTAGAATATTGTTTGTCTTTTGATTACTAAAAGGTAACACAGTCAAACACCTTTATAATGATAACACTTACAACAGTAAATCTGTTATCTACCCCAGAACAAAACTTGTTAAGAATTCCCGCCAAGCTTTTCGAAGACTGACCAAACAACCAGCTGTCACGTTCGTCCAAAATACTTCCTTTCATTATTGGCGTACATCGTTTAATTTAATGTGCGCGTATATGGAAAAAAAAAATAGATGCCAGATATATTTTTAACCAAGCCTGACATAATAGGGTTCGTACACGGCCTTGAATTCCTTGAAAAGCCTTAAATTTCGAAACCAAAAATTCAAGGTTTGAAAAGTGGCATTTTTTTGTAATAGCCTTGATATGGCCTTGAATTTTGTTAGCGTACTATGTTTGATAAAATACAGACAACTAATGCTTAAATTCATAAATAAAAATTAGTTCGTCTGCCTTCGTTTGTATTCACGTATAAGTGTGGTATGGAGGGGCAACTTGTCCTGCGATAGGGGACAAAATAAATAACTTTTAAATGGATGTTTATTCAATTATAGAGTATAGGCTAGCAAAAATAATGAATTTATTTTAAGGTAATTTTTTAACAATTTGGTGTGCAAAACAGCCTTGAAATTGGCTTCAAGTTGACCTTGAAAAGGCCTTGAAAATGGTTTCATCTCTGGTGTACGAACCCTGTAATAGACCAAATGCTTAAATTTTGGCACCTTTTATATATTGTTAAATGTATGGTAAAATATATTCCAGTGATTCAACGTGTATTTGAAATACATTTAAAAATATATTTAATATATATATTAAATACATTTTAAAATATATTTTAATATATTGTGTAAGCTATATTTAGTTCATGAAGACGTGTATTTCACAGTACCTCTTATGCCATGAAAGAAAAATGGTTGGTTCTCAAGCCCTGCGGGGGGACTTTTTTGAGCTGAATAAAAAGACCCGCAACAGTTTACTTACGGAGAATTTGTAAGAGATGAGCTTTCTTACACACACGGAATCCCGACCTGCCCTGACGTTGCCAGTCCATCTCTGGACATTGTCTTATCATCTTTTTTCCTAGTCCAAGTGCAATACAGTCACTTTAATTGGAACTACTAACTTGTGCCTGAATGAATTAATTTAATTAATTCATTCAGCACAAGTTGGTACTTCCAAGTGGCAGGGGTCGAAATATTCGAATGCATATGGGCAAATTACACTCCAAAATCGCACTTTGCACTCCAGAAGCAGCTTTTGGAGTGCAAAATTGCACACCGAAGTTGAATTTTTTATAACTTTTGAACTGTACAAGCTACAGACTTGCGGTTTGCGGCATTTTAAACAGTGTGGAGTTTTCCAGTGACACCATTCCTTCCAAAGAAGTTAAACTCATTTTTTACTACATTTGGTAAAACTGTGGGTATAGGTTTTTCAGTTGAATAGTAAAGTTAAGTCAGTTTTAAGCAAATGCAGTAAAACAGTACATATTAATTGTGATTCTGAATGTTAGAATTTTCAATGGCTATAAAATAGAAGACCATAGTGTTGGTTTACATTTGGGTTTTGCACTCCAAAGACGTTTTTTGCACCCCTGTAACAATTTTGGAGTGCAAATTTGCACCCAGATCAAAATATGGAAATTCGACCCCTGAAGTGGCATTATCACCGATCGAAAAGCGAATGAAAATACCATGGCGTCATGTAGCAGTAGTGATATTGTTAACCGTTATAGCTTGCACAGAGGTGCACGAGGACGTACCAGATTTTCCCTCAATAATTAAGGAGGTCGTGGCTTGTTTGTTTCGTTAAAAGAAATGGCATTGAGCGTTCTTTCGCTTGATTCAAACAAGTGCTAGATAACGCTAGATGTTGCCACATTCTGCAGATTTTCAATCGGTGATGGTACCTCTTTAAGTTGCTGTAGCACCATAGCAAGCTGAACGAAAGTTGAAATTCTTTAAAAATAAAAAATAAAAAATTTTGAATGGTAGGACCCACATTTTCGGAATCAGAATTAGATTTTGGATCCAGAAAACTAGATCCGATTTGGAGTTATTACCGTTGCATTTTTTATGGACCATTCCGTGTATTGGTTGCATACCAAAAGTGCTTGAACTTGATTTGTGGAGTAGAGGTACCGTAAATCGTGTATTAAAAGCCCAGTTGAAGCTAAAGCCCACCCCCTAAGATGCTGTAAAGTCAAAATCATGAAATAGTGGAGTTAACGCCCACCCCTCAAATTGTCGTTTTTCTACGAAAAATTACCTAAAAGTTATATGATGTGAATAAAGATAGTATTGCTTGCTATGTTTACTGGCCCCCCTTCTCCCTCCCTGTAGTAATAGTGGACTCTTCCTTTAGCTCCTAGCACCTGCACAAGGCCTGGGCATCTTTCACCTAAGCCTCCTCCCTTCTTCACAGCAAGTAAAAGGACATAAAAATTGGTCTTTCAGAGATCGTTCAAAAGCTTTGAATTTTCTGTAATAGATGTCCAGAAAGGTTAGAAAATTGATAATGTTTGATTTAAAGCCCACGCCCCTATTTTTGCCAAATTAACTGCATAAGCCCATGGGTGTTTAATCCACGATTTACGGTAGTAATTAATTAAAATACGCCCTCTGACCGAACAGCATAACCGATGAGTGCATGTAATAACTTAATTATAATTATTAGCCTAATAACTCTTTTTGGCCTTGGTCACAATTTAAAACCAGCAAACAAGCGAAAGATTACATTACAATCGGGAACCACTTGTTCATTACGTACTACACTCATTTTCATAAAGTCAGATATTTGTACACACAATATCCAGCAAATTTTCTACAGCATATAATCAGTAGATGGGTGACAAGTGCGAAACGAATACGGTTTCAGCAAGCGAAATAGCAGAAACGTCTGCTTGTTTGGGGCTCCATTCTACTGAATGGCTGACACCCAGGCCTGGGACAATTTTACCAATTGATCATTTAATATCAATTAGCTCTCACCCACAAAGATCTCTAGACAGACTGTTTCGCCCTTGTTTGGGCTCGTCAGTAGAGAATACTTTGTGGATGAGAGCTGGGCTACGCTTGCTAGGGC
>JAHWFP010205833.1:0-12254 GCA_023313725.1 Lithobius niger | reverse complement strand
AGTAGAGAATACTTTGTGGATGAGAGCTGGGCTACGCTTGCTAGGGCGAAACAGTCTGTCTAGAGATCTTTGTGGGTGAGAGCTAATTGATATTAAATTGATATCAGTAGATGGGTGTAGTGTATTCATCTGGCTTCCTCAGGCTTCAAGTTTAGTTTTTTCTTTTCGCTACTACATCGTCGTTTGTGATTTTGAAATTTGGTGTTTGCTGCAGCCCTCCGTAATGGTGTTGCCGTTCATTCTAGTGCTTCCAGAGCCTAGCGCTAACAGATTTTGAACTGCAACACCAGTACAGAGGGCTACAGCAAGCACCAAATTTCAAAACCACAAACGATGATGTAGTAGTGACAAGAAAAAGAACTGAACTTTAAAAGACAGTCTGACCATCTAATGATTATATGCTGTAGAAAATTTGCCGGATATTGTGTGTACGAATATCTGACTTTATGAAAATGAGTGTAGTATGTAACGTAACGAACAAGTGTTTCCCGATTGTAATTAAAAAACCCCAAAATGGCGGCATTTAGCAGACTGGTGTAGTTTTTTTTACCTTCCCCCATTTTGGGGTTTTTAAATTGTGATACCCAAGACCAAAACGAGTTATTAGGCTGAAAAGTATATTCAAGTTGTTGCGCGCACTTGTGGGTTATGCTGTCCGGCCAGGGGACTTATTTTATTGCAAAAGTACGTAACATGTCTGGTCAAATAGTCCATCTGTGATACCAGGCCACTCCTAAAAGTACTGACATTTTTTGCCAAATCATGACCGTCGGTTATCTCTTCCTCACACTTACCTCTCTAGATGAGAAAAATAACTTTCTACAGTTCAACGTGGCGTTAGGTTGTATCAGTATGACTTAAGCATCATCATCTTTTTTTTCTTTTTCTTTAAATCTACCTCCTGAGGGAGTCTAGACTAACGGGACACAATGTTGAGGTATGCAACTACATATTGACAGTTGGGCGAGAATTGTTGCTTTCATTTTTATTAAATAAGTTCTGAGAAAATTTCTAATTTATTTATCACCTATGTTGTTTCAAGGATGTGTTCAAAGTTAGAAATTTTCCTTTGCAGCTTTCTAACGGTTGCGCCAATATTGATACCACGATGTGAAAAAGGATCGGTGTCAACTAGCAGAATCGGTAAAACCATATTTTCTCGATATTTTTGTCAAATATTGACTTTGAGTTTTTGAACACTTTTTAACAGTTAAACTGTTTTACGTGGAAGAAGCCAACAACCGGGGGTCGCTCGAGGTGGTCGCAGGGTTTTTTAAACCATTTTTTGATTGCTTTTAAATGGTGCTAATTTCAAGTCTATATAGCTTACCGTAGCTTAATTCGCAGCTTAATTATCAAAAACCAAAAAAATTAGCTCCGAAAAAGATTTAGGAGCAAGAAATTTACTACCAAGGTAAAAAAAACTGAACACTTCATAAGCATCAGACTTTCAGTTCTTTAAATTCAAGCTGGTAATGCCACAATTTGCTTAGCTCTCATGTTTTACAGAAAAAATAGCCAGTATAGGTATCGGACTCCCAGTACTCGACTTGGATTTGATTGACTCTGCAGCCGACAAGGGCGAAACGAATACGGCCCAGCAGCCCTGCTTTCAAAAGGATAAAGAGCTATCAAGTTAGGGTTTATGTCTTCGGAAAGCTAGGGAAAAACCTTCAAAATAGTGTTGAAATTGACAGTTAAAATCTGTTGGTAGAAAGCCGAAATATTAATCTGTTAGTTTTTGAAAATAAAATTAACCAATCGTCACGAATTCGACCCACATTGGTTTTATACGACCTTGGTAAAAGATAAGTCTGTACACTGCCAATTTTACCGATCCAGGTTCTGTACCGTGATCTCTTGTAACGCACCTCTTGGGACTCCAGATAAAAATTAGTTAAAAAAAAGAATCTATTAAGACAAACCACTGTAATAACAATGCAATTATGGTCATTCATCATTCTTGTAAGAAGTGATCCTACTGCCTTTTTGTGGAATTTCCTTTATGTCCTGTCAAGTTCACATTGAATTTATCTTCACACTGTGAATTCAGCTCATCATATAAATAATTTTCTCACGGAAAAAGTGAGTAAATTTGTACTTGAATGACATTTCGCTGGCTTACCTAGCCAGCATTTTCAAATTGACACTAGCCGTTGGTCCAGTCACGTATGGTGTACCTCCCCTTGACATTGAATTCAAGGTAAAAGCTTTTTGATTGGTAACATCCAGATTTGAAAATATTTGTCATGGTAATAATTTTGTATGCACCTTGTACTTGAACATGGGCAGGGCCAGTGTGAGAACCCGGATATGGTACAAACTGGTTGCCAGTGCCCCCTTTTTAGGCTGGCCTGGTACAAATTCCCATCACCTACCCTCCATCCCATGCCAGCGCTGAAAGTGGGTGATGGTTGGTCTACTGCTTCTTGCTGGACTTTTACTGTTGCTGGATTTCCTCTAGCCGTTGGGCAGTTAGTGCAAGCTCCAGTGAATCTCTTGGGGCCTGTCTTCATTAGGTGTTTAACATTTCTCAGTCTGCGTAAACAACCTATTGCCTTCCGTATTCCACTGCCTGCAACAAAGCCAACCTAGATGAAGAAATAGGCATCACATACACCAACCATCGCCTTTAACCCTTTGGGTATCTATACCAATGTTGTGGGGGGGGGGGGGGGGCCTCTCATGGATTCAGACATACAGTTTGATCTTGTGTTCTTTTGGCTTGGAGCCTACTGGCCTGGCCACCTGTTATTTGCTTGTAGTGGTGTTTGATTTTCGGTTGTTGGATTGCAATGTCGACGTCTGTCCAACACTGAGTGGCACTTGGATTTTTTGTTTGTTAATGTTTTTCCCTATCCCAAAATATTTGTACAGTGTTATTCAGTATTAGTCTTGCCTGCATGCGGCATTAGGCTACCTGAGTCACACACATATTACCTGTTCTGATCTCCTGGTTTCTCTAGTAGTGGAACCTGCGTAAGAGATATTGTAAACGATGACAAACATAGACTAAAGCGGAACAGCTCGTGTTGTTGGGTGCTGACTTGTGGAATATTTCAATGAAATTATCATGTATTTTCACCATTCAGGTTGTCTACTTAGCATATTTCCCTGTATTTTCCCAATACTCCTGAAAAAGTCAAGATTTTTTAGTCTTCTGTACAGCCGTACCGGCCGAGAAGACTATTGCAATGACTTTGTCCGTCCGTCCGTCGCTTTTTTCAACTTCGCAACGGTACCAGAAATTGACGACCACTGTTTACAACGTTCCATTCAGTGTCAAAAGTTAGTTAAATAACATGGCAACTTAAAACATCGTTGCCTCCTTATAGCTAATAGACTTCTTCGACGTAACTAAATTAAATAATAACATTTCATCGTCGAATTGAAATGCTAAAGATTTGTGTTAACGCAGCCGTAAAAACAAAAACATTTTTGCTTCGTTTAAAAGAGTCTTGTCGCATTGTTGCATGAATGAATAGGCTTACGATCGAACCAAATTCTCCATTAGGCCTATCTGCTACTTACGAAACCAAAACTGCCGTTAAATAATTAGGCCTAAAAAATGAAAATTAGATCTAAAATCACGTTACCATGTCAACGTCAATAGTTGCTACGAGTCGCTGCTGCATTTTCTCCTGTCCCTTCCTTACTACCACTGATCTATATTAGGCTACGTTGCGCATTACGTTGTAACACTGTAACTGTGTGCGCGGGGGCATACCGAGTTGCAAAAATGAATAGGCTTACTGTATACAATCCAAATCTCCGATAGTTGCTACTTACGAAATTAAAGTTGTAAATTAGGCCTAAACGCTCACAATTATGCCTAAAACGTAAAATAAGCTTAAAAGCTAACACATTTGTAACGGGCAATTCTGATGGTTACTGTTTTTAGATTATATAATAGAGATAGCTGTTGTAGTGCATGATAGAGGTGTGCGCCTCAACATTGGCAGTGGACGAACTGTACAGAAGACCAATGCGACTAGATAGTCGCTGTAGCCCCTTGTTTAGTTATGTAATCCATAATTTTTTTCAAATAAATTTGAATGACAATAGCGTGAAAACTTAGTGCTAAACAAAAGCTGGAATTGCTGGGTGAATTAAACGCAAAAAACTACCAGATTTGATGAAAATGTATTGGAGTTAAAGACAAAGAAAAAAAAATAAAACTTGTTTCTATATAACATAAATATAGGCAGTGGGGGGGGGGGGGTCAATTTCATAGGAAGATATTCTTCGATGGGCGTATTTTTTTATTTATATTTCCATAACGTTTGGTTTTTCAAGGTCGTGATTTGTTATGTATTCTAGCCACGATAATCCTAGAAAAAAGATTTTTGAATTTTGGTTTTATCAGACACAACGATATTGTCACAAATTTGTAATTTTTTTCTTTTATCATTGACTGATATTACAAAGAAATTTTGAATGGGTATTTATTCTATTCCACAAACATGGAAATTATCCCCGTCACACCCCTAGGGTCCAAACCATAAAGGTACGTAGTTCATATCGTACTGCGTCCATTCGTCCAATTTCATAGCTGGAAGCCTTCCCGTTATCTTGGTATCGATGAATAATCGCCCTATGGAAATTAACATGGGGCTGAGCGGCCTAAAATTAGCTAGCTAGCTAGTAGCTAGTTACACATTTGCAACGTTAGTGAGGGTCAGATTTTGCATTGAAAGCAGCTTCGCTGGCATTCCTACACGAGTTACTTTTTGTCAGGTGTGTCATTGTTCTTGATTTCAACACAATTTAAGCTTTTGTACCGCATTATTATTTTCATCCTAGTACCTGAAATGTGCCCAACTCTTCTTTAGGATATTAGACACTGACGCTATGACGTCGCGCTACAATGGTTTACAACCTCGACAATTGAATAGATGTGATGTTTGTTGTAATGATTGTTGCCTAACTTGGCGCGACACACTAGCGTGTGTCTAGATGACACACTGTTCAACCCTTAAAACCAGTGTAAGCTCATCATTTTGTTCCTATGTTATTGTAACACTACTTTTCATTTTGCAGGATTCATAAAGACCATGGAAAGGTCAGTGATATAAGAGTACAAATTAAATATGAAAGTATGTTAAGGAAATTTAGATTGTCAACATTCCAATACAATATGTCAACTCTTTAACAGACTTGTGAACTTGACCCCTGTGTATGTATGGCCAGAGCAAACAAATTTATGCATATTTATTTACATGTATAAATAAATAAATACATAAGACATATTCTAAAATCTTTGATAGGAATGTACTGATGATACTGCCACAACTCTTTTATTATACACCCATATGAAGCTAAAGCCCATCATCCTAAAATGCTTGTAAAGTCAAAATTATCAAATAAGAGTTAATTCTGCTGCAGAATTAACTAAAAGCTTTATACAGTTTAGTGAAATCAACTTTTTGTCTCGGTAAATCATAGTTTTTATGCTACAAAATTAACAAAAAGCTTTATACATTTAATGAAGTTAAAATTTTATACAACACAGTTCAAGAGCGGTAACGTTTTCTGGGTCATTTTCGAGAAGGTTGCGTCAGGACGCGTGGATCAATCACTGCAGGAGAAGATAACGATCACTCTCTTCTGGTAACTTTGTTGCCGTTGCTGGACGCAACCACATCCAAGCCTGTAGTTATGAAGGTTTAGTAGTCAGATATTAATTTTAACTTAATCATACAGGATTTTGGAGGAGTGATGATCTAATAAAATAAATTTGAGTAAAAAAGAACAGGCGTAGAGTTTTTGCTGGACTGAATTCAGATCACGTACGTGCATGATTCTGTGGCGTCAACGCACAGAAGTTCCCAATCGTGAATCGTGCTGGATGTTAGGAAGATTTGTGTAGTTAGAAGTTAACTGTAACTGAATTAGGTTGGATTTTGGAGGAATGACCAACTAATCTGAATTGTGAATAAATGAGAATAAAGATCTTGCGTTAATGGTAGAACGAATCCAGCTCGCGTACATGACTGATCGCGTAATGACCGACTTTTGCGTGTTGGAGAAACTCTCTTCCTGGACAGAAGTAAGATTAGAAAATTAGTACACTTTTTTAATGTCCACACCCGCGATTTTAGCCAAATTAGCTGCATAAGCCTATGGTCGTTTAATACCGGATTTACGGTAGTATCGTGTCGGTATTGGATTGGCTTAATCAATTTGCAACCTATACTATGTAATCTTTTTTTCGGAAAAAATTGCAAATTTTTTCATACAGTGACTGCTTGGTTTGGTTACTTTCATACATTTTTTTATAATAAACAAAAACACACTTGTGAAAATTTGTCAAACCTTTGTTAGGAAAAAATTGGTGAGTAAAAAATATTGGCATCAAATTTTGTACTAACACACAAACCACACACCTTGTAACATGATTTTTAACATACTCTTTGCAAAGAATATTTATCATTCTCACTCATTTATTCATTCTAGTGGGATCTTGGTTGATGTCAGTACGAGTGTCAAATATCTGTTCTTTTTGAAAAGACCAACCTCATGGAAGTCATTGTTTGATACTTCATTAACTTGTACTAATTTAAAAATGTCACATCGCTTACTTTGAAAATTCGAGTCCATGTTTACGTTTGGTACGCTTAGATTTAAAAGTAAAGGATATTTACCGTTCCAATATCCTTGCAAATTTGCAAGGGTATTGGAACGGTAAATATCCTTTACTTTGAAATCTAAGCGTACCAAACGTAAACATTAACTTGTACGTGGCCATAGCTGATGTTAGTACATAAGTGCTGTCAGGAATTACTTCATTTGCTTTATTTTGGCCAATTTCAACATTGCTTTCTTTTGCCGTACTTCGAAGACAGACTGAGTAATTTCAAACACGGACAAAACGGACAATCCTAGGTACAATCCTAAATTTCCTCCCACGTCACAAAGCAGGGCCACCAAAACATAAGAGAGATCTTCGGAAACTACTTCAAAGTGATTATCACTGTAATATATTAGTATTTTAGTTTCGGTGCTATCAAACAAGAAGCTTTCCCTAGTAACTGTGTAGATGGTGTCTGTACACCTGCGCGTGCAGCCGCAGTCTTCGCTGCTGTCTGTTGCCAACATAATGGATTCGGCTGCGGCGAACGCTTCTGTTGCTTCTTCTCCTGTCTTGCATCTCGGTAAATTGCTACGTCCCATAAATGGCAACCTAAAAACAAGGGCATAAAAAAACTCAAAGTTTAAAGTCAGCAAAACAAATGTTTAATTGAATGTGTAATACCGATTTCACACTGGTAAATTCAAGTGGCCCTGGCCGTGCCAAGGAGGGCTGGGCACCGTTTTATTAACCAATGCGAAATTGGGCCGGCCTAGGCCGGGCCGGTATTTCGAGAGCCTGGCCGGACCAGGCACGGCCAAGACCGATTTATTAACTAACGCGAAATCAAATTAGGACGGAGCTGGCCGGCGCCGCTTAAATCAGAATGGTTTATGAATGGTGCTGTAGTGTAGCGGCAGAAAGTGGAAAGTGTCAACTGCCACACACCAACACGTGGCGGTGCTGTAAATCGTGATCAGCGAGCCGTGGAATTAACCAACGCGAAAGGGGGCCGGCCGTACCAGTATTGGCCCCAATTGGCACTGGCCGGCCCGCCCCAGTCCGGCCTGGCCGCTTGAATTTACCAATGCGAAATCGGTATTAGACTCGAAATTCGAAAACGTGTACTTAGTCAGAAAACACATTTGTGCTCTGACAGATGCCAAATTACACTTCTAGGAGTATGAGCGAATTTTCAATGGACTTCTATTATTGGAAAACACAACAATTATAGACGTCTATCGAAATTTTGCCCATACTCCTAGAAGTTTGGAATTTCACATTTGGCAGAGCGTAAGTGTGTTTTCTGACTTAGGTAATTCTCACAAGCCAAAGTAAAACGAATCGATCCTGTTTCAACATAATTAGTATTTTGTATTGTAATAAATTTTGAAGTTGTGAAGCTGAATGTGTAAATCTGTCTGCACTAAATGTATGGATTACCACAAAGTAATTTACTAAATTTTGAGGATATTCCACCATGTAGGTGATTGGTTGGGCCTCAGAATTAACGTTTAGCACCGTTGGTTTAAATATCATACTCGGCGAGTATATATATGGTTGAAGTCCTCCCTCCAGCAAAATTAAAACAATCAATATCTCCATTCCTATTCAATATTCTTCGACCAAACTTGGCCATATAGTAGATACGTATGGAAGGATATGAAAATAGGAAAGAGTAAAGATAGGGAGCCACACGTAAATTTGAAAATTGTTCACTACTTGTTGTTGTTCTTGTTCTGCCACCGTTCCAGAAAAAACGACTACACTACCTAAAATCTGAAACATGATCTAAGCCAGAAAATTTCTGGTTCTTCATCCTCAAAGAGACAACTTTTTCAATTGATCGCGTCCTGCCGGAGTTAAGGAATCCTGAATGATCAATGGACATCCCACACATTTTGATGTTGCATTGTACAGGCTGTGAATATTTCTTCGCGTAGTTATGAAAATTTCGTCGTCGTAAAACGTGCGACATCAGTTTTAAAGGCACATAAATCCCTGTTGGCTATCCTGCATGACTCAGTTTTGCTACATAAGTTCAAACATATGTAAATGTTGCCAACCCTTTCATTTTCTTGTTTTTTTTCTTGCATGCGAGATGATTTTGTGACATTAACTCCCTTATGAAAAAGATGTATACCAGCTGTATACCCTGGTATAACTTTTTAACAATTTTGGTATACAGTGTATACATGACAGTACACACAGGTATACCAAAGTACACACTGAGGTATATTTGGTATACTCGAATGTATACTCGTCTCAAACATAGGTATACTGAAAGGTATACCACACAAACTGAATGGTATACCAGGTATACCTGGTAAAAGGAAAAGGTATATCTTGTATACTCGGGTGTATACCCATCTCAAACCAGGGTATACTGAAACGTATACCATATATACCTAGTACCCTCAAGTGTATACCTGTCTCAGACTAAGGTATACCGAAAGGTACACCACACAAACTAAAAGGTATACCAGGTATACCTAGTAAAAGGAAAGGGTATGCCTTGTATACTCGGGTGTATACCCATCTCAAGCCCGAGTATACTGAAAGGTATACCATATACACCAGGTACCCTCGAGTGTATACCTGTCTCAGACTAAGGTATACAGACAGGTATACCAAGTAAGCTCGGTATACTTCCACCTCAAACTAGGGTATACTGAAAGGTATAACTGTATAGCTGGTATACTCAAGTGTACACCCATCAAAAAAATAGGGTATATGTACAGGTATACCGGATACATCTGGTATACTTGGGTGTATACCCGGTTCTAACTAGGGTATACAGAGGGGTAGACAAGGAACCTGGTGTACAAGGAATCTAAAAAAAGCTGACAGTGTTTTTAATAATTTCTGAATGGACAAGAAGAGACAAGATACAAGTAAACCGCACATGATCAAACAATTTTCCTAATACTTTAATACACTTAGTAATGCATTTCATACTTAACTTGTGGCACATTGAAATTTTTTTTGCATTGTTCGGCTGCTCCATGGGACAAATCGCCCAATTGTTAGTACGACCATTTCATGTGCATGAGATCCTGAATTCGATCCTGACCTCTGTCACCCTTGGCATTTTCGGTAAGATGTAAGGGCCGCATGATGCCTGTGCTCATGTAAATTGTGGCATGTAAAAGCGCCTAGGAATTTCCGATTGGAATTACCTAGCAAAAATTGTCCCTCTCTCCTTCAGCTGGGAGCGCATCAAGGCTACACCTCTTTTCCTGTCAGCATTGAATTTTTTAGCATAAAAAAATTGGAGGATTTAGCTTTCCTTCTGCACCGTAGCTAGAAGTTAAAAAAAATGCTAAGTGACAATGACTACACCATCGCGTTTTTCGAAATTATGAAAGTGATAAGAGATTTTCCATCAAAAATCAATAAATTATTACGAACTTCATTGAACTGCGTTCCTTGACAGGGAACTTAGCTTCGGGGGGGGGGGGCCGAATGAGGCTTAATGGCGCGTCGACAGCTTTTTTATATTTAGCTTCGGTTTAAATATAAAAAAAATTATGAAATGATAAGTGAAAATAAAATTAACGTTTTCTTGCACTTTTTTTTCAATTGAAAAGAACAGATATGCAAATTAAAAATAAATATTTGGGATATCGTGGGGATTACGTTCGAAATATCTTTTAGGGCTTTGTGAAAAAAAATAATAATTCGTATAATTTAATTTATCTGCACAATTCAGTAACAATTTCAGTTAAAAGTGTAAAACCCGTCGTCCTATTTTAAACAATCACTTTCAACTAGCAATAGTTGCTGTGAAAACAAGTTGGGTGCACGGGGAGTTAACAGAAACAAAACTGCCTGCCTGGTCGAGGAAAGAGGTGGGGGTTGGGGAGGGGAGTAGCCGAGAGAGCGAGCTAAAATAGCGGAAGCTATGGACTCGTATCACCGTGACCTTGGGGCTGGACAAAGCCTCCTGGAGTAAAGGCCGAAATAGCTCTGCATTCCACAATGCTACTTAAAAGGCAAAACGTTTTGTTATTATGATAAGTTCCGCCATTGGTTGGTAAATTTTAGAAGCCCTACGTCGTTAGCTTGCAACTTTGCCGCTGGTGTCAAGATGGCAACACCTGCAGAACCTGCATCTCCTTTTATGTCGTTGGTAGATTTTAGGCACCTTTTACGTGTTCTACTACGGCCTTCACTGTAGGAGGCTCTGGGCTGGATCATGCGCACTGCGTGGATGAGCGCCATGTTTGTTGGGTGATTTTAAAAATGTTAATGTGCGGGAAACGTGCTTCGGATTTTTGGATAACGTATTTTTTAACAATCACAAATCTGCCACAGCTTAGAGAACAAACGAACCCCAAAAAATGACGACAACAAGTACAAGAAAGCCAGGATTTGTCATTTTTACAGATCGAATGCAGGTAACCGACGAGTTTAAAAAACTTACTGAATTCGTAGGCCTAGCCGTAGCGTAACCTAGGGGTTTGTGTGCGGCAACATGTGCTTGAATCTGTGTAGGGCTACACTAAACGGCTACTGATCCAAGGTGTGTGCTACTACGACAACAAGACTATTTAGCAACGATTTTTAATTTAAGACATTTCATCATTAACTGTTAAAAACGATATTATTATCGTTGTGTGAAACAGTGATTGCAAGGACAGCCTTTAACGGATTATGAGAGAAAGCGTGCGTACTGATTACGTGTAGTGTCAATTGAATACAATGCCGAAGTTAAGGGTTAACCTATTGTTTTAGATCTGCATTTATTACTGTGATTATAAAAGTAAAGTTTTATTCAGTACCTTACTGCTTGTTGGTACCTATTTTAGAATCTTATTCATCCACAAAACTTTTTCCTAAGAAACAATTTTATGTTTTTTTCTTAAATTGTCAGACTTAATCAAGCATTCTGTTGGACTTTTTTATTTACCTAACCATGAAACAAAAGTCACCTACTAATGCCACCTACTATAGCGAAGGGCACTTTGTGGGGGGGGGGGGGGCTTATTTGGCCAACTGATAAATAACAGTGGCACAGAAAGAAAAGTACTTTAGAAAGCGTCCAGAAAATAGAGCTAGGTGGTCTGGGGGAGAACTGTAAGCTACCGGAAGCAGAAATTTTAGGCCATTTTAGTGCCCGTTTATGACTCCCAGTGAGCAAGTCTGCAACAAATTATCAAGCAAATGTTGGTGTGTTGTTTCATAAAGAGTTAATTGCAACTAAATACTGTTGTTTTTTTTTACACATTTTCTTAAAAAAATTTGTTCAGAAACTTAATGCACTATTCCAGAAAACAGGAATCTTTCCAGATCTGTACAATTTTTTTTTGTAAATCAAGTTAATTTACTCAGGTTAAAACTAAAAATAATTTGCATCAAAACAACTGGAGACGATTTGGACAGAACAGCCTACCAAACAAAATTTCCAATTAAATTTTCACTTTTGCCAATTATGTAAATTTTCGCGAAGCCTTTTTTTTTGCTCAGTATGGCCCTGAGCTGCCAAAGGCTGTGAGCTAACGTATTTCTATTACCAGTCGCATACATCCAAGGCCAACAGGGCAGTTACGGAAAACGATCAGGGGCAGTGTTTAACTTTAACCGTGCTCAGTGTTGGAAAAATTTTGCTTTCCAGCTGACTGAATGATTAAAGACGGGAAAGCCAAAGGCTCACAACAAATAACTAAATACAGATGCAAAC
>JAHWFP010205831.1:0-12777 GCA_023313725.1 Lithobius niger | reverse complement strand
TTGCCTTTTTACTTCTAAAACAGCAAGAGATAGCAACTTAGGGTTTGGACCATTGACAGATGGCAAAAAACTTTCAAAGTGGTGTATTCGAACGTTAAAATCGGTCCATGAGTAGTTAAAATATCTTGGTTTGGTGTAATTGCCGTCCGATAGACTTGGGTTGTATTTACTGGTCCCAGTTTCTACAAATACTGTAAAGATCGGAATCGGTCCATTCTTAGTTCATAATAGGTAATATGGCGTAACACTAAAAACGAACACGCACAATCTCGCAACAAGGAAATTATTCAAATTAGTCCAAATTTCCTCAAATTTTCGACAGTTAAAAAAAAAACAGTTGGGAGATGTAATCTATCCTCCTCCACACAAACTTGTCGAAAATTTGCAGAAATTAAACTAATTTCCTTGTTGTTAGATTGTGCATATTCATTTTTAGTGTCACGATTTTCTGAACTCTCGCAGTGTTAGGTGTTTACATATTTTTTAAGTAATATGACGCTTTGACATCACTGATTTTTTTTTTTTTTTCCAGACATGATCAGGCGGCGGAATCTTCGGACAAGATCGATCAAGATGCTTGTTTTGGACGAAGCTGATGAAATGTTAAATAAAGGTAGTTATTAGCGAGTGTACGGAGCTATTGAATACTGTAACTGAATTTGGATTTTGTGTGTGTGATTATTTGACTGCAGTGTTCACAATTTGAAGATGAAATTCCTACCTCAAATGTGGGGTGGGGGTAAATTTAAAGTAGATCACTGTGTAGGAATCTTACACGAGTGGTTACGGGGAAACAGCATATCTGTGAGACTTAGCCATTTTTTCGAAATGGCGTCGCAGGTTTTTTTTCGAATAAAGTACAGCCTTAGCACAAACGATTGTATCGTATGTTTCATCCCTGTGGGTATAGAAAATGAACTAATGTATTATGGCAGCTCTCTTGTGTGTATGCGTAGTGCTAGAATTATTATGTAATCGTTGTGTGTAGTACAGTAGTTATTTACTAATGGTGAATTTTGAGCCTATCTTTTGGCGGTGCCGTTGCATGCTGCTCAACTGACGCCAATAAGAGAAATTTTGCATGCAGAAAAATAACCTTTTACTGCAAAAGTTGCTGAATGTCTACTGTACTGGTCCAGATTTGCTATTAAAAATCCTTCGACTTAGTTTATGATAGGTAACCTGACTAAAGGTAAAAGTTGAAAAGAAATTTAATTTGTAGTTCAAATTTACAAAATGGTGAATTTCTAGCTGTCACTTTTTTAACTTGGCTTATAAAAAAGTGACTAGGAAAGGGCTTACGAAGCAGAATTGTTTTTTTCTTATATTGGACAAACAATCGTTCTTTAGGTAGGGATGTGCGATACTCGAAAAATTCGAGTCGAGCATGCAACGTGTACTCGAGCTCGGCTTGTCGCCTGAATCTACTCGAAAAACTTGAATACGGTGAAAATGCAATAACTTCGCCAATTTGTGACCGATTTTGACGTTCAAATATACCAAATTCATCGTCTCGGCGAGAGCTTTCCAGTGGTGTAAATTAAAAGTCACTAGTTCAAATTATTTTAAAAGTTATATCCTAGAAACTAAAAAAATCATTTGTACACGATGACCTACACAGTCCGTACTTGTTATTATACTAACAAATAAAAAAGATGCTGTACTGTACTGGCAAAATAAGTGAGTTCACCAAATACTCGAACTCGGCTCGACACTTTGATTCTTCTGTTGAAAACTGGGCTCGGCTCAACTCTAATTAAAATTATTCTACTCGCACACCCCTATTTTTAGAGCATAATTCAATGCATCAATTATCCTGTACACTGATTACAACATAGACCTGTAATATCCAATACATGTATTCGGGCTTATGGTTTTTCCACCTCATTTTCAGAGCACCTAATGAATCAAATTGTAAGTAAATTACATAATGTTTTTCTACGTATCTTCTTTTAAAGTCGTTCATTGGAATTGTATTACCTACATTTGAGTTGTTTTGGATTAGATTTGAAATTCCTTGTCTTTGAGGTTTGTTAGAACTGAATTGCAGCCAATTCAGCCAAAATTCAAATCATTTCTATCCGATTTCAGCTTCACGTCCTCCCAACTCTTGTAAATTCCAGGGAGTTTTTCTAATTTTTTTCCGGATTTTACTTTGCATCGGGTGGAATTGAATGGAATCATGAAATTATTTCGCGAATTGGTCAGGAATTTACTGAAATTGGGATTGGATCAACCGGAAGTCAATGAATTGGAATTGATGTGTCAAAATGAAAAGTAATAGGTAATTGATTGGAATGTATTTGAAGTAGTGAGTAAAGAGTAAAGCTGCACCGATACCGGATCGGAAGGGCTGCCGGTATTCGTGGTATGGGTAACTTTCGCGGAAATATCGATAAGTCTGGAACCTATCTAGATTAAGACACGCGGTACGCGGCATTTTACTCAGGAAATCGCTGAGTATCTTCCTAGCTAGGTTTTAACAGTGGGTTATGATTTTAAAAAAAGATTTAATTTTAATAATTATTGAACTTTTGCAGAAAACTACACCTTTGATGACCAATTGGGATACACATTTTGAATATCGCTACCGATATCGGCAAAATTTTTAAAACCGTATCGGTAAAGTTGGTATCGGTGCAGCCTTAGTAAAGAGGTGGCAGGGAACTGAAAACTCAATCAAACAAGGGCCCAAGTCCAGTAAAATATCACTCCTTCCCCGTAGCAGAATCAGTGCGGCGGTATGCTACGTACAGTGAAAGGCTGCCGTAGACAAACTTTGGCCCAATTTCTGCCACTTCAATAATTTTTGACCGATTTTGACTTTCCAGTGCACCATTTGAATTGTCTCGACGAGACCTTTTCCGTGGTAATACATATAGCCAGTTCAATAAAGTAAAGCCCTGGAAAATTATTCAATAAAAGCTAATAAATGCATGTTAACCATATGATAAAAACTAAGGCTCGGCCGATAACAACTTTCACCGATATGGTCCGATGCTACTTCACCGCTGTGGATACTTCAATGCATTACCCCCCGTAAAGTTATGTTTTTTCCATATTTAGAAACAAAATTTCGTGAAAAATTTCCGATCTCAAACCTCGATGAGCAAGCTTCTTGCAGTAAAGTGAGTTTTTTTCAACCTGTTTATGGTTTTTGTTAAATAATAATTCGAGAACGAGTGAAGCTATTGCTCTGAAATTAGCACCATTGGAAAGCTCTCGAAAAAACGGTTCGAATGGTGTATCGGAACATCAAAAACAGTCAATTTTTTGGGTAGTTCGCCAGTGCCATACAAATGTCAATATCGGTTTTGGGCGAGCCTTAATAAAAACAGGTTAGCTGCAGACAGTTTTTTTCCTCGACAATTAATGTCGTGGACAGTGGCAGAAAGTGCTGCTTCTGGGCTCTCCTTATTTAGAAATACAGTATTGGTGTGTGTGGCGCAGATACCTTATCAATACTAGGGCCCAAGTCCATCTCCTGACACTTCAAACAGGGTTCGTACAGACTGAGAAATTACAGTAAAAACTCGATTATCCGAACTAATTGGGACCAAGGGTAGTTCGGATAATTGAAAATTCGGATAATCCGATTAATGTTGATAAACCAGCCGTACTACATGAAGGGAAAAATTACGGGGAAAACCAGTATTATTTACCTATAAACAACCTTTATTCATATTTTAAAGATTGCCATTCAGTTAAGTAATTGATTGTGATTAAACTATTTTGCTAATAAATAGTTTAATCGCATTGATCGATTGAACTTATGGTACTGTACCGTAAATAAAAATAAAATCCTTATGAACGATCAACGTTGATTTGGTATAAATAATTCTATGCAGGCAGTAATTCTTGCGGTAGGCCTAATCATAATATATATTTATACCTTAATTAGTATTTTTACGTCGTCGAAACTAACGTGAAATTGCTTCTACGTGATGAAAATAGCGCTTGGTTCAAGCGAACGGAGGCTAATTCATTAGACAAGCATCGTTCGGCCGCCATCTTGTCGCGTTTGTAATCTGGGAATCCCGGGGAAATCCCCTTTCCTGCTGCCAACAACGTCACTGCCATTTCCTCCAATTAACTGCTCCGTTTCAAAATCCATTGGCACGTTCTGTAGTATCGCGAGTCAAGGTCGCCTCACGGGAACTAGTGTGAGCGCGTTCTTTGTGAATGGTCGGCTAGGAGACAACGATGGCGGATCGCGACAGATTGCGGGAGAGCTATCGACGATCGGCAATATTTGAGGCCATATAACAACATTACTTGCACAGTAATAAAAATAAAAGATTTCGGAGTTGGTAAATAATAATGTGGAAGAACAACCAGTGGCTGTTAGCATTCCAAGATTGCCTGGGTTCAGCAAGTATTGATATTTTATTTAGGCTTACTCGGAGTTTGCCGGTTTTCTTGGCCAAGGGCAGTTTGGATAATCGGGGTTCGGATAACTGAGGTTTTACTGTACTTGAAAAAATTGTGTACACTGGAATATACTTAAAATTTATTTTTTTACTGGAAAATACTTAATTTTTAACCGTAGCTGCCGTGTGGTATGGAGAAGGAATACAAGTAAATACAAAGATTCAATAAAGGATTAAAATTTAAGAGGGAGGATGATAGGGTTGGGACGGTTAAATGTTTAAACGGTTAACCGGAAGTTCAACGTTTAGACCTTTAGCATTTTACGTTTATTTATAACCAAAAAAAATGGGAAGAGGGTACTAAATTTGTAAACATTTTGTTGCATGGTGTCAGTCTTATGTCTTGTCTTGCATCAAACTTAGCTTTCTAGTTGCCGGTCCGAAAATATACACTACCTGTAATTTTGTTGCATTTAGCTCCTGGATGCTTGTTACCCTGGAGAAGTCAAAACTCTGCTGCGTCCAGCTCAGTCACCCCCTTGCGCATGCGCGGTAGCATGCGCAGGTCCCCCTTAAATGGTGTTACAGCGTTAGCCAGCAATCTCTTTTCCTCCACGCCTTCGGGTGTCATGACGCCATTGTTACCCTCTATTGGAAAACCTTTTGCCGAAAGCCTCGGGTCTCACCACTGCCATCGTGCCTCACCATCCCCTGCTCGTCATTCACTGCAGTTTCTTCATTACCCGTCCGAAGCCTCTATCGAACCTTCACTAGGAACCCCGCTCGACCTTCTTTTGCTGTTTCCGAACTCTTGTTCATTGCCCTTCCTATCCCTCTAGCCTAGGTTTATCGTCTCTCGTGAGACGCCTTCTTCCTCCCGCGCTACGCTTGCCCCTTCCTGGAGCGTCTGCTATTTCCCGCTTCATCACTCTCAAGATGCTGCGTGTGTGCGGTGGCATTTTCGCAGCTGACCGTGGACTTAATCCTGCAAAGATTCGGGTTCCTGACACCTGCAAATGTGCTGCCATTTTTTCACCACGCAAGAGATATGACCCTCACACCGCCTGTCAACGTCACAGACTGTGCAACTATTACTCGGACCATTGCTCTGTCTGCCTGAGAATTCCGCCTGATGATTGGACCATCATTTTATGCAATAACGCTGAAGCTGCAATACGTTCTCGTCAAATAAAAGATCACCGTGCTCGATTGAAAAGCGTCAATTCTGCCAGTCCTAAAACCTGTGCTCCAACCTCTAGTGCTTCCGCTTCAACACCCACTCCAAAGCCACCCACTCCCAGAAATCCATCCTCAACACCGACCACGGTGAATCGTTGTAACCCACCTGACAACACCACTGTCAATTAACCTGATGCATCTGTGCCAACTGACCCCTCGTTGCAACCCCCTAATCCAAACTCATCATTTGGACTAAACGAAAGCCCCGTGAAAAACCCCATCATCCCCCAACTACGGTAGCCGATCTGTACCTCTGCAATTCTCCGCAAACAGCTTGATCTCAAGAGCCGTAAACTTGTCCGTTTAAAACACAACTGCACGCCCATCGCCAACAAATTTTCCACCTTGAAAAAGAAACTCGAAAATGCAACCAAGCTCATTGAGGTCCAGAAACGCACATCGCTAACCTTCTCTCAAGCAACACCTTACTCAGGAAAAAAGCTGGGCTTTCCGGTGCTTCCTCCTGTCGTCTTTCTCCATTCCCACCCTCTGGCAGAAAACCAATCGTCAAAGTCCACGTTCCACATCCTCCCATTAGAAAACTGCTTCGATAACTCACCATGTGACTCAAACCGTTAATCCTCAACCCTTGCCCATCATCCACAGCGGACCTGACAGGGTCCCCATTCGTTACAAGCCGTCAACCAAAAGCACGGAACACATGCAACCGCCAAGAATCCCCGAATTTGCTAGACGTAAACATGCCGGCATTTCAAACGAGTGGATTCGTGCCAATCAAGCCTTACCCAGAGAAAACTATATAGCACGTCAGCTCTAGCAGTGGGACAATGCCCCCTTTTTCGCCCGCTCCAAGCATGAAATGAAGAAACAATCCCTTCACCGAACTCGACAACTTTCACTTTAACTTTGCTTCCATTTCGTGCTCAAATCCTGCCTAGGCCTTTGGAATGACCCCTCTCATGCGCATTGGACGGAACAATCTCACCCCCCAACCCTCATGCGATTGATCATTCCACTTTTAATTCCATCGACTTAATCGCTCTTAATCTGCAACCCGAACATTTCACCACTCCAATCTGATGTTACCATCCTCACCTCAAGACGCCTTAGATCCCAACAACCCAGGTAAGTTTAAAAAAAAAAAAAAAAAATTACCCCTCCCCCCTCTTCTTACGTCAAACTCTAACCAACTTCACCGTTTGGAATGTCGAAGTTTTAACCCCATGCAGACACGCCTTGCGCCACATTGTCTGCCGAGATCTTTTCTTCACCCTTTGTGCATATGTACTCACCAAACTTGATCTCGTGGGGACCCCAGCTCACGCCCTTGGGAACTTGCCATGATGGTGCCCGCCACCTATATTGACGAGGTCTACTGAATGCAACAAAATTACAGAAAGTGTATATTTTCAGACCGGCAACTAGAAAGCTCAATTTTACCTGGTGGAAGGTCAAAATTGGTTTCTATTGCCTAAAGAAAATATACACTACCTGAATTTCCCCCCCCCCCCCCCTTCTCGAGTCACCACCATGCCTGACATATCGTCAGGAAAAGTAGATAGCTGGCTACTGCCGCAACACCATTTATGGGGGACCTGCGCATGCTACCGCGCATGCGCAGGGGGGTGACTGAGCTGGGCACACCCGAGTTTTGACTCCTCCAGGGTAACTAGTATCCAGGAGCTGTATGCAACAGACTTTCAGGTAGTGTATATTTTCTTTATGCAATAGAAACCAATTTTGACCTCCAACCAGGTAAAATTGGGCTTTTTTAAAAAATGTATTCTGTTGGGTATCCATAAATTTTGTTTATATAACGTACAGTAAAACCTCAGTTATCCGAACTGAGGTTTTACTGTATCCGATAATCTGAACTGCTTTTGGCCAAAAATACCGAAAAACTTCGGCCAAAGAAAACGCTACACTTTCTGAATCGGGTGACCTTGGAATGCTGGCAGCCACTGGTTATGCTTCTGCAGTATTTTTTACCAACTCTGAAATTTTTTTTTGATGTTTTTATAACCGTAAAGTTGTTTAAAGTCCTCAAATATTAATGAGCGTCAAACAGCGCTCGCGCAATCCATTGCGGGCCGCTATCTTTGGCTCCTAGCCTGCTGTACACAAAGGACGCGCGGGCAGCCGTACAGTAGCTCCAATGGAAACGACTGTGACGTCATTTTATGACTGGCCACCAACGCGTTCAACAAAAACCTAACACGAATCAACCAATCGGAGCTCGCAATATTAAAGGAGGAGGCACCAGTGGCCGTTAAAACAGAGCAGTTTATTCATTGAAATTAATGTCAACATCAATGGCAGCCGAAAGGGGATTTCCCCGGAATTCCCAGAGTTCAAATGCGACAAGATGGCTGCCGCTTGTTCCGTGATTAATGTGTCATGATCGCTTAAACCACGAGCTATTTTCATCACCCAAAATTAATTTCACGCCAGTTTTGACGACACCTCCAATAAAAATACTAATCAAGATAAATAAAAAATGTTATGATTAGGCCTACTACGAGATTTACTTCCCGCATCGACCTATTTTTTTTCCCAAACAGACGGAAAAAACTGGTTCCCGGTATTTACTACTGTTAGTCTGTTAGTGTGGCGATTCGATGGTGTTATAGGTGAAGTTTGAACGGTTTTTGCGGGTTTCTTTCCCCCGATAATGTTATTGGACTTTACCGAATATCAACAACGATCGTTCATAATGCTTTGCCAGGGCGCCCATCGTCTGGGGCCGTCCATCTAGCATCGTCCCCCTGGCGCATGAATATTTATAATTTCAGTAAAATTTAAGTTTACTTTGGAAATGTAAATATTGGAAAAAGATCGTTAGATTTCGTACTGTGAAACTCCATTACAACGGTGATGGAGAGACGACAACGGTGAAAACAACAGGGATGTAAACAGAGTCCAAACTAACTTTAAGGCCTGAGGAAGATAGTAGTAAACTATCGAAAATTCGCTACAGTGTGAGTGTCTCCTGTTTTGAAAGTGTGCGTTTTTCTGGTGACTTTTGTTCGTAAATATTGGCTATTTGGTTATTTAGTTTTTAGTTAAACAACAATACAGGTTGCCTAGGTTTTTTTTTTTTGGGGGGGGGGAACGTTAAATTAGGTTCATTTAGTAAACGTTTCGGAAAATAACCGGTTTTTCCCAATCCTAGAGGATGACAAATCAGAGGCATGACAAATTTGTGTATATTTAATCACTAAATTTGTACAAATTTGTCATGCCCCTCTTATGAAATGTAATTGCGTAAAGGTGGCGTACTGTACTACGAAATTCGTAGAGTATGATTTACCCTGTTTGACTTTTCCCTTCCTTTGCATTGTCAGTTTTGTGAATTAATGTTGTAATAGAGTAGAATGGTAATGTGCAGAGTTTTAATAACACTGAGTATGTTAACAGTTGCTTTTTGTCTGATTTGTTCCTTAGGATTTAAAGAACAGATTTATGATGTGTACCGGTATCTGCCTCCAGCAACGCAAGTTGTGTTGATATCAGCTACGTTACCTCACGAAATTTTAGAAATGACAAGTAAATTCATGACAGATCCAATACGAATATTGGTGAAACGGTAAATTGTTTTATATTTTTATTATAATTAGCTGTTAAGTGTATTTTGGGCGAGTGTCATTAGAATGACATGGGCGTATCTGAACTAACGATGTCCTCTTTCATAACATTCACGCGGCTGTTACGCCAAGTGTAATATGTTGCAGTAGCTGGAGATCGACCGATACTTAGTCAGTATTCTGAAACTCGCCGAGTTTCGCATAGCCTACTTGAGCAAAACTCGGGGAAAGAAAATAATGAGGCTGCAGGAAAATGATGATGGGGAGGGGATGGGCCTTCACAAAGTTACTACACGATTTCTGGGGGGTGGACATTAGCTTGGCCAGGGCTTTAATAGGCGATTTACGGTGCTAAAACTGCCGAATTGTGTTTAGTGCATTTCTGAATGAAATAAAGGATTAAATTTAATTTAGTCATCAGCTGTGAATGGCAGTTGTTTCGTTAGCCTTCATGGCAGTTCTATGCAGGGGTGTTCGGCTTGTCTGGCCAAATTCTGGCATCATAATCCGGCAAAATCCGGTCCAGTTTGTGCAGCCTTAGACGATAGTAACCCGAATATAATTTCATTTCTACTAAGTGGATTGTATTGTCCCTGCAACATTGTAAGTTTGAAGGTTTCCCACCATTTTCCAGCGGTCCTAATTAAGGCTGTGCTAGTACCGGCACCGACTGCATGTACCACTGATATCAGACCGGCATCGGGTTAACAAGTACTAGAATCAGCATTTTCGTACATTAATAACTTGGCATATTGTTCCCAACGCTACTAAAAATTAAGCATCTTTTAAATAAATAATCTGCTAGGTTTTAATTTGGACATGCGACCAAAATTAACTACCTGTGTCGCTAAAAATACCTCCCTGAATGACTAGTACTAACGGACTCGCTCTTCGATAAAATGTAGGCATCCACTTTCTCAAGGTCCAATCCAAGGGCATATACAGCAGTTCCTTTGTAAAAGTGTTACACCATTAAATTATTGATGTATCAACATGTTCTGTATTGTTAATTAAGTTATCGTTAGATATCGGCATTGGTACTGGCTTGGTATCGGCATCAGCACATGACCAATAGTACCGGTACTGGGATCGGAATCGGGTCAACTGGCACCGGCACAGCCTTAGTCCTAAACTCCTAATTACTAGCTCTAAGGCAGTTAGGGACTGTTTAGTGTTTATCCTAGGGATCGACCGGTGCCGGTGCCGGTTTTTATAACCGGCCGGTATATGGTTAACCGGCACAACACCGGAACCGATGTTCGAGGCTTCGCCGGTCGAAAAACCGGTCAGGCCCACGGGAACTTAATACACAATATAAGCGACGCTAAAAAAAAAAAAAAAAAAAAAAAAACACACACACCGCGAGCACTACACCAGCAACAATGATGAGTGGTTTTTTTTTTTTTTTTTTTTACCTGCCCTTAACGGCTCATATTTTGTTCTAAGCTCCAGTCGTTAGGCCTATCGATTTCGACAACGAACGCGATCATCATGCCAGGAGTGTATAGTCGCACCACACGTGCCCAACTGCGCACGCGCTCCACCGCTATCGTACTTCCGGTGAGCGCTTGTCTTTTTCAGTGCGTGAACAAAGATGGCTGACGCTACCTCGACAACGCGATCGTCGCCGCCAAGAAAACGAAAACAAAGCATCGTATGGAACTTCTTTACGATTAATTTGCATGATGAGAGTGTTGCAAGGTGCAAACTATGTTCCAGCAACGTTAAGAGGGGCGGAGACTCGAAAAAACAGTTTGGGACTGGAAATTTACGTCGCCATATGAATAGCAAACACAGCGGTGTTTTGAAGAAGGTAGAATCTAGCCACGTGCAGACGGCTACGGAGGACAACTACGAAGACAATAACGAATCCGAGGTTTCAGGAAACGAAAGCAGTTCTCCATCAGTGGTCCTCCCCCCGAAAAAGTTAAAAGTTCAACAGACGTTAATGCAGTGCATCGAAAAAAAGAAAAAATACGATTTTGACCACCCGAAAGCAATGGCAATTACACGTTGTATCACCCGCATGATAGCAAAAGACTTGCAACCGTTTTCAGTTGTAACGGATGAGGGATTTCAAGAATTACTTGATTTGTTGGAGCCGCGTTATACCATCCCAAGTGATAAGTATTTTAGGGAGGTTGCATTAGAAGAACTGTACAACTGTACAAAAGGAAAAGTTCTGAAGATGCTTTGTGACGTTAAGTGGATAAGTGTCACCCTTGATGCTTGGACATCTATTGCTCAAGATGCGTACATGTCGCTGACAGTTCACTTCATTACTCCGGATTTTAAAAGACGTGAATTTACTCTTAACTGTGTACCTTTTAATGATAATCATACGGGACCTAAGATTTTGGCAGTTTTAACAATCTTCTAAGTGACTGGGGTCTTGAAGGCAAGGTACATCTTATTGTGCGTGATGGCGGCCGTAACATGGTGGCAGCTTTTAGAGACGTTTACGAAAACATGTCTTGCGTAATTCATACTCTACAACTCGTTCTAAAGCATGGTCTTTTTGAGCAGCGTGAAATTAACAATCTGTTAGCAGCAGCTAGGCATCTTGTGGGTAACTTCAAGCATTCAGGTCCTCATTCAAGAGTACTGGCGGAAAAACAAGCTGCATTAAAATTACCTCAACATAAAATGGTACAAGATGTGCCTACACGTTGGAACAGTTCATACGACATGCTACAACGTTTGGTGGAACAGAGGAAAGCCGTTTCTGCTGTTTGCATTGAACAAGACATGGACCATGATCTAACAAATCATCAGTGGCAACTAGCAGAAAAGATGGTTGCTACCCTGCAAATATTTAAAGAGTCAACACTGATGGCAAGTGCATCAGATTCTACGGCCGCATGTATCATTCCCATTATTAATTGTATTAGAGACAATTTGCGAACAAGTGAGGACGACAGAGGTGTACGTTCAATGAAACAAACTATGTTGACCAAGTTAGATCAATATTTCAGTCAAGTTGAATTTGCACCAGAATGTGCTGTGGCTACGTTGCTAGACCCACGGTATAAATCCAAGGCATTTAAATCTGCAGCTGCAGTTGCAGATGCCAAGGAAATTGTGATAGACGCTGCAACTCTCGCTCTGAGAAGTAAAGCCAGTAATCCAGTACAACAACACTCAACTACAACTACTCAACAATGTTCTCAGTATACAATTTTGGGACCACTTTTAGGAACATTATTGGCGGATGATAACGCATCTTCTACAACCACAACTCCACGAAACAAGGCTGAAACTTTGGTAGCAGAATACCTGGCCAAGTCGCTGGTATCAATTGCGGCTGATCCATTGGAATACTGGAAACAGTATACTTTACAGGCGGGTACCAACGTTTTAGCCGACATTGCACGAAAATATTTGTCAGCGCCACCTTCGTCTGTGTCATCCGAACGTGCATTTAGCACAGCAGCCGACATTTGTGATGAAAAGCGGAGTCGCTTAAATCCAGACAAGCTGGAGATGTTGTTGTTTCTGGCCAAAAATTTGAAGAATGTTTTTTGAGCCAATTCAGTATATCATTTTGTTTTCATTAAGTTTGAAATGTGTATGTTTTGTGTGCTTATTTAGTAGCCTATTTCCGCTTTCATTGAGAAAAATTA
>JAHWFP010205829.1:0-22713 GCA_023313725.1 Lithobius niger | reverse complement strand
ATTTGGACTCTTTAATATGCACGACCGAAAAGCTCAGATACCGGATAGCACAAGAACAAAAAGTTATTTGCTAGTACTGTACAAAAAATTTAGTTTGGTAATTTGGATACTTCGGTAAACTAAGAATGATCAGTTTAGTAAGGGGTGATTTAATGCTTGGTCGGTTTGGTAATCTTAATTAATGCTTCATCGGTTCAGCAGACAACATATTGATAATGTGGCGTATTTCATATGTTGTACTTGTGTGAAACCAATTAGTTTTTTGAATGAGAGACATTTTTAAACAACAAACAAGTTTTTATAGCAATAAAAACTTCTTACATTAAATTTACCTATATGACCAGGTCCAGTTCTTCAAAGGCTACCGTGGCCTGACCAAATACTGAACGAATCATGTTGCACAACTCGTCTCCTACAGTCACTATGATGAGGCCTAAAAAATAGTCTTGTTTTTGGTAACCCGACCATCCCAATCTCTTTTCTAACGTTTGCCGATCGTGCAGTTTTTTTTTAATATGGCTTGTGCATCTCATTCAATGCACTTGATTCCACCCTGAAGGTGTAAAGCAGTCGCCATATTATTTTAGTGTTTCACATATGCACTAGCCGAGTTGTTTTTATTTACTGGAAATTATAGGCCTATGTAAAATGACTTTAAAAGAGAAAGGGGAGCCGATTTTCAGAAACACTTTGGAAATTACTTCCCAACACTGCCTTTTATTGTGTTCTGTAATGTCACTGCTCCAAACAGATACACGTGATTTCCAATTTACAAAAAAAATTCCCTTGGACATAAACTTTTATTTAAAAAAAATTCCAACCTACCTACCTCTTCACGCAGTTACCAGAAACAAGACCATTTTTTTTAAGCGTTAGTTTCGAACAATCTTCAAATCTAGCCTACTCTTGTTTTAAGGAAATCCGTTAGTTTTTAAGTTTTATTCTGCACAGCTTTGCTTTTGACGGGGTCAATGATAACTGTGTCCAAGTGAATCTTTGGGGCAATCCGTTCTTGAATTTGAACTGTTGGTTGTTCTCCTGGTGCCGCTGGCCTATACCACTGGTTTGGTGTGTCCCTATAGACCAGTGGTAATTCGGGTTCTTGATCTGTTTGTAGGCCTTGTGCTTGACGATCTCGCAAAACAAGTTCCTTCAAAAGGGGAGGAAGTTTACCCACTGCTGGCAAAATCCTAATAGGCTCGTCTGTTTTGACATTTTTGCAATAAGCTGCTTCTTCTTCTTTTGACAGCAACTGATAATCCTTTATTTCCGTTGAAGTAATGCGAATAATCCCTTCTGGCACACCTAAAGAAAGAAAGTTGAAAAGCATGAAGTTGTTACTAACTGGACGGCATTTAAAACACTGCATGCTTGACAAGCTACTTGCAGACTAACTTATTTCAAGAAAACTTTTGTGATAAACATTTCCAATTTGGTTTATTTGAGGGGGTAGAATGTCCTAAATAACTCCCTAACAAGCTGGCTGAAACATCATAAATCAACAGTAGGGGTGGTACGATACAAAAAATTTTATGCCGACAACACTTTTTGTAATTAGGCAATAATCGATAATAACTCGCTAAAACAATGGCTGGATAACGATTTAAAAAAAAACATTAATTAAAAAAAAACAACCTTGGCTGAAGCCTACAGTGCAACCTTTAAGAATCTGAATTGTGTGGCACTTGCCATTTGGCCACTAGCATGAAAATGCACTTGCCATTATCCATTACTTCCTCACCAAGTGGAAACGATTTAGCAGTTGTGCTGCTACTTAATGCTTAAATATTGTTTGCATTAAACTAACTCTCCAAGTAGCAAAAATGACTAACAACAGTACTGCATACTCGGTTGGATAGCCCTTGTAATTCCGCACGTGACGTTGCAGCCACTTGTTTCTAGCTATTACGGCTTCAGAGATACGACAATTTAAGCATCTGGGTTTGCACGATAATTCGATAAATCAGAAAAAGTGCGATACAATAATCGACAAAAATTTTTATCGCGATATTATCGAATTATCGATTATTGTGCCATCCCTAATCAACAGGTTGTATCGAGTTATGCTAACTTATCACAACTGTTAATAACATCGAACTCTAAAAAAGACCAATGTTTGAGATCGTTGGAGTCAATTGCCATTAGATTACATGAAAGGGGAGGTTCGTTGAAGTTCGTACTGTGGAACATGACGAAATTCCGAAAAAGTCAATTCACCAAAAAATCACGCACATTTCCACAAACTAGACACTTACTCCTATGTCCAGCAAATTTTCAACAACTAACTGTTGTCATCATCAGGCTTTTAAAGGTTGATTTAGTCCCTGATCACACCTTGCTTCAACGTTGTTTAGAAGCGCCATTTTCAAATTCCCCAGTAATCGTGGTCTACTACATTTTTCGGACCGTTGCACGTCGGCATGCTGCTCGCTTAGTTCCCAGCGCCTACTCAATTCTCGTTCAAGTCCAATGTTAACCAGGTGGCCCACGTTAGGATTTGATGGTCCTTGAATGTCCATGAGCGGTTTTTTATGCAATTCATGTTGTTTAATTGCTACTGATTCCAGGCACCTAAGATGTTTATCTCTTGCTGAGTTGAGTTCAAAAGCGTTTTGGTTTTTTCCCAATCTATTGTGTGACGTGTCTCCATGCAATGCACTGCTATTCCATTGTCCTTCTTCTTACTTCTTACGTTTGCCACGTGTTGTGCCAGTCTCACTCGTACTCCTTTTCTGGTCTCACCAATATATACTGCCTCACAGTCATTGCATGGTACACCGCTTCTCTCATATTCTCAACACGTCCCATCGCCTGTTCATCCTTCTCCGTTTGTGTCATGTGAGCTTGATGTTGGACAGTCACACTTTTTTTCACTTTGTTGCTAATGCATCACCGCTGAAGCAGGATGTGATCAGGGACTAAATCAACCTTTAAAAGACTGATGATGACAACAGTTAGTTGTTGAAAATTTGCTGGACATAGGAGTAGTGTCTAGTTTTTGGAAATGTGCGTGATATTTTTGTGAATTGACTTTTTCAAAAGGGGTGGTGCTTCCTTAAGGAACATCCAAGGACCATCATTCCCCCAAGTGGAAAACATTGTTGGAAGAGACTTGAAGCAAGAGCTAGGCACGAATGGAAGCTTGATGAACTAGTAAAAGCGCTACCCAGTAAATATGGGAGGCCGCGACGAGCGGCAGTTACGGAGTTGAAAGCAGACGATGATGTAGTGTACACACAAGAAACAAAACTTTTGTCATAATGCCTCAAGAAGATGGCAGTCAGCCATTGAAAATTTGCAAGACATAAATATTGTCTTCCTTGTGAAAATGAGCGGCGAATATATATTCGTAATTATCCGAATTATAACTGCAAATTTGATGAAAACTTTCACAGTAACGTGAACAGTTTATTCAACCGTTACTGCAAGCAAGAACACAACAGGGGTAAGTTGCTAGTCCCTCGCAAATGCCAAATGACGTAATTTCGATGCAGTTCTTACTGTATGCCTAGGCGTTTTCCTAAATCAGGTGCACTGCATTTTGCACGCGACCTTGGTTCCTAAATCATACGTATGGTTATCCTGAATTGCTTATAGCTCGAATTGTCTTAGAAAAATTGCATAGCAGAAATGCGATACAAAATACAAATATACGTAGCAGTCACGAAAAAAATGATTAGCAGCTTTTAAAGAATAATTTATTTAGTAAAAAACAATACAAAAAGTTTACTTTATTTGAAACAAAAGCCATTTTTGTTTCACTTATCCTTTGCTACATGCACGGATGTCAAGACTATGGCATGACACGTTAAGACTATTCTGACCTGTGTCTGAAAAGAAAGCGCCACCAACCGAAGTTGATGGTAGGACCAATGATTTCCTAGAATGCACGTGCGACGCTTGGCCTGCCCATAAAGTAGAAGGGATTAGCATCTCCGTGACAGCCAACACGATCATGACTACGCTGTTATGTTGTCTCGTTTAATACAGTTGCATCGCTAAACTGCGATACATTATTTAATTTTGCATCGCTAACGTTTAAATTTGTGGTGCAAATTGCGATGCGATACCGCTCATTTCGAGACCAGATGTGCCTCATGAAACCCAATAAGCCTTGTTCAAGGAAGTAAACCAGAAGGATGGTTGAATCAGGGTTTATTTCCAGGGCCACGTGGTCTGTCCTTAAGAGATGGTGTCAGTAGTTCAAGGATGATCAAAGGTTGGGCTCTGGCATACACTTCAGGAAGAGTTGTAGCTGGTTAGGGAAGTTAGCTCCTAGAGTGAGACTGGAAGGGGGCCGCAGGAAGGAACTTACTGTAGTATATCCCGATATCTCATGAGCCATCTCTGCTATCAGCCACCCTTAGTGGCAGGCAAGTCCTGAGCCACCTTGACCATTGATCTCCAAGGGTAAGACCGTACATGAGACTGCATAGCGTGACTGAAATTCATTATCAATAGCACACAACACATAGTACTACACACAGTACACAACATGGAACCATAGCATCACGGGAAAAACGCCCACCAAGACCCTAGCTTAAGGTATAAGAATAACCATGGAAGTAGGGATGGGTTGGTAACCGGAACCTAAACCGAATTTTCGGTTTTTACTGAAAACCGAAACCGAAACCGATTTGATTTTGTCGGTTTTTAGTACGGTGTTCAAAAAATCAAAAATTGATTTGCTGTTTTCAATTTTTTTTAAATAATTAGTATTTTCTACGTGTAAACGACAGCAAAGCTCCTAGTCATTGAAAAGAAATTTAAAAAAAATGGTGCCACAGCTATACCCATGGTTTATGATGCTGCTGAAAGTGAAAGCAGGAGTGAGTTAGAAGCTAGTACTACTACTGTAACAAGAAAAAAACTAGAAATATCTGGTTGGTGGCAAAAATCGATATCGAAACCGAAACCGCGGTTTTGTGGGCGTGAAAACATGAAACCGACCCATCCCTACAGAGAAGGCAGTGGAAAATGTCGTTGCAGTTCTTGCGTTGTTGCTGTGTATTCCACAGTGCATCGTGCCACGCAAAAAAAACTGTACAACCAAGCCCTGTTCACTCGTTACGAAATTGAGACACGGTAGTATAACAAGCGCTCGCGATGAAAACATGGTGCGGCATCAATAGGAGTATTTAGGGAAAAAATTTAGGAAAGCAATTTAATAGTCACATTATTATCCCACAAATAATAATTTGTTTATATGCTCTTCTACAGCCGGCAGGAGCTGGCGGGTGCCTAAAATGCCATTTCCACTTTTGTTCCATGGTTGGGGCTCTGGTGGCAAATTTGGGAAATCCGTAACCATTATGTAGAGCTGCGGACGTGGTGGTTGAAGGGTTAAGTATTGAGATAGAAAAAAGCCTCAATAGCGCTAAATGCACACATTTGGTTTTTTTATAAAGCCTTCGTCATATCAACCATTAATAAATAGACATAAATCGCTGGAAATTTTCTAGTGTACGATTTTCGCTGTTGGGTAATTTCCAATTTTCCTTAATATCAACCATTAACATGCATGATGAAAATACACTACAACTGGATATTTCGTGGCCCAAACAAATGAGCTACCCCGTAACAAATTGTCAGTTATTCAGCCAAGGTACAACATCCTTGAATTGCATGCATCGTAAGTTACAGCAAGACTGGCGATGTAACTGTCACACTGCTTTCTGGGTAGGCTACATACTGAAAGGCACATTCGTTTTAGGAAACCGCCTTTGTTTACACGTGGTGTGGCCGACAATTACGTCGAAATCCTGACAAATTTGTGTTTAACGAGCAACTCAATGCAGGCCACATGACCCAAGCTTTGTTTTACTTTAATTTATTTACGTGCAGGTTTTGCAGCAAAATACAATACCCACAAGGTGACAATAAATAGCTCGAGGCAACGATAGTGAGCATTGTGGGAGAGACTTCCGTATAGGTCAGAGCAGGTTCACCATCAATCTTAAGTCAATGATTGTACTACTATCCATATTGGCGCACAGGAGAATCCGAGCATGAAAACAACAAGCAAGTATAATATACTGTTTACTATTATTCCAATTAAATTGACGACTTTAATTATATAGGCCATTCAATAGCATCCGTGAATTTTTACAATTAGTAACATGCTCCTGTATTTTAGCATATTTTGTACCACAGTATATTATTTCAAACCATGTTACTTCTATTAAAAATGTGTACGGTTGCTTATATTTATTTCCCCTCTAGAAGATAAAATTATGCACAGACATTAGGGGTGTGCAAAACTCGAGTCCAGTTGAGCTCCGACTTGGGCTCACGCTCGACTTGGCCCTTCTTACAAAAGCTCGAATGTTTCAAGTGTTTAGAGTTTGTCACATGAAGCGTTGCAGAAATCAATCAAACTAATTAATTAAAAAAAATCATCTTACATTCTTATGTGTTAAGGTGTTATTAGTTTTGAATTTATACTTTTAGCCTATGATCGAAACTTGCGAGGGTTGACCAGATATTCTGTAGCAAGGACTGATACACTTTTAAATTGTAACCTGACAGTTAACATTGAACTTGGTTGAAGATTGAACTTGGTTGACTATCATTTTATATTGTAACCTGCCAGTTAACATTGAGCTTGAATTAAGAGTTTTGGAAAAATTCGAACTCGACTCGAGACTCGAATCATTGGCCAGGTACTCGACTCAAATCGACTCGAAGTCAAATAATTGAGCTCGCACATCCCTAACAGACATCTATTCGAATTTTTTGTTTTTCACCTGTAAATACTTGTTTGAGGCAGAAAAACAAATTTAACTTCTACAGTATATACAAAACCACATCCAGGGTTATTACTAAAAAATGATTATGTTTGTAAAAAAAAAAAAATGTATAATAAACTACTAATATTACATTGTGAACATGTTACATTATTAAGTTACTATTTCATGTTTTGTTATTTACCTTTACCACTGCAATGCCCATTTTTGGGCGATTTGACATTGTAATAAAGTTTTTTTTTTCACTTCTTCGGTTTAGGTAGACAAACTTTCAGTTGAGGTTTCTAGGTTTAGCCGCAGCGAGCGCGACACAGAATTTGGGAAAAAAATGACCACACTTTCGTGAACAGCGACCCTAATTTGCTGATTTTTACGGAAAACATCGAATACAAACATTTTCTCTTTGAAAATTTGTCCACTTTCAGAAGAATTTTAAAACCAACCTCGAAACACTGAGTCCGCCCAAACAACACCATACAAGTTATCCTGAAAAAGAAAAAAAAAACGTATTTTCGTGAAAATGAACTCGCAGCTACATTAGTATTACAGGAAAACGTAAATTGAATTTCTTTTCTTACTTACAGGGTCCATTTCAGGTTCGGCTCGAACTATCCGAAAAAAGCATGCTTCTGTTGGGTACCTTAGTCGGTTAGCATTTCTGACAACTACTCTTCCTTTTCCAAAGTCTTTTAAATTACACAATATGTCGAACAGAACTTTTCCTTTATGTTGAGAGGGTTTTCCGACATATCTTACAGCCATCTTACTGTCAAGGCAAAAATAAAGCACTTCTTTGGGTCTTTATCCACCGATACCGTCGATTTGTTTGCAGCTGCGAGGAACCCAGCTGCAAGGTCGTCGGTCCTAGGCACAGGCGGTTGCAACCACAAAAGTGCGTTCGGGGAATGGAGCCCAAGGTACTCTAAATATTTTCCCTACGCACGTATTCAACATTTGCAGTCTCATTCTGATGTCGAGGGAGCACTAGTCGCGTCATTGTTTCCAGTTCCCACATACCTATCATCGCAGTGCATTTTGTCATTGCGGCCGTAGGCTGTTTTTATCCTGGGAGTAGATTACTTCACTTCGCACCTTGATCAGAGAAGAGAGACCCCCACAATGTTAGATTTCTCGAATCGTAATTGTAAACGAAGCGATCACCATGCGATTAATTTCAGATGAAATACGAAATGGGCGTCTCTAAAACTGGAAAACACGGCATCATCCAAAACAAAGGGTTACTAAGCGTGATTGACTAGGGAAAGGCGACCGTAAATTGAAGCTGCCAACTTGGGGAAAAGAATGGATCAATTATTGACTCACGAGTTTTTTGGAATAATTAGCTTTCTACTCTGCTTTGGTGGTCACATTTTCATTTCCTAAGGCTCCCCCCCCCCCTCCCCGGCCATAAATAATGACTGGGTTTGTTTGATCTAAGAATGAGACAGACTCAGATGTTGGATTACGTACATAGAAAAATAGTATGCAGTGTTACCTGAGAGCACCACGAGGTAACGGTGCATAATGAGGAGAATAGGGAGTGAGTGCAAGAGGTGCATCACGTACACTATACTCACCCCCAACTAATTGCAAGTAAATTACCATTTTCAAATTGCAAGCACCAAGAAATCTATTTATTAGTACGCTGTAAAGTTTGCCGAGATTAAAGTTTGCCCAAGTTAAAGCCGAAATTTCGATGCTTTATTTCTCTGCTGTTTTCAATATTTTTCACTCAAATTTAGTATAGTATAAGCTTTGTGTTCATTTTTGGCTTCTTGTTCTTGTTGGCATGACACGTTTCTACGTTACTACGCTCTCTACAGATCAAACTATTTGTCCTATGAAGCTGGTTCTTAGTTCATTTTACAGATATTGTTCTGTAGGTGTTCCCTTTCCTTAAGGCCTTTTTTAATTGCCCTAGTGGTTCAGAGGTTAGGGAGTTAATACATTCTCTATTGGAGCCGCAGCCCGTAGCTATGCGCCCACTC
Organism: Lithobius niger; assembly: GCA_023313725.1. Taxonomy (NCBI): domain Eukaryota; kingdom Metazoa; phylum Arthropoda; class Chilopoda; order Lithobiomorpha; family Lithobiidae; genus Lithobius; species Lithobius niger. The sequence continues at coordinate 13,979 of JAHWFP010205829.1, read as the reverse complement.
TATGCGTATTCCGACATACACATTCCAATGATAGAATGCAACACAATGAATCACACCATGAATGCAACACAATGAATCACAATGAGTCACACAACTGAATGTCACAATGTTGCCACTGCTTCGTCCACGTATCATTAACACTTCAAATACCGCACACTGCGCACTCCCATACATGTTGCCACTACTTGCTGCGTACCGAAGCTCAAAAGTACTAGTCCCGATGTGAAGCACACAGGCACACGTCACCCACGCACCATCTCCACTGTGTACAGAGTCTCAGACACGTGGAGGAACAGCAACGACGACACAACACCACAGAGCAGAGTAATGGCGTTAAATTGATTTCATTGTTTTTTTTTCTCTAAAGGCGATAAACATCACTCGGAACACCTGCACGCAAAAAGCACTGCAACTGACACTGTATTGTTAGTTCAGCGCTCTATGATGTGCCGGGTCTTCTGACACCTGACACAATGCAGCAGCAGATGGGTTACTGTAACATCACCACACTCACAAGCTTCACTTAGGCTCCACACAAGCCGCCTCCTGTGAGCAGGACGAAGCGAGTGTTCAGTCCTAATCCGAGATAGCATCTTTGCCATCCAGCATGGCAAGTCATTGAGAGATGTCACAGATGCTCACGGATTGTATACCGAATAAGGCACCCCCTACAGGTGCAGTCCTCCACTCATCATTCCACAGATGTACAGTTAGAGACCAAGGCGCCAACCTACACGATTTCACAGACCTTGCTAGCTGACCGTCGCCGGGAGCATCTAGAACCACACGCTTTGCCAACAAGTCCTCATGCTCGTTGCCCTGAATTCTGCTGTGTCCCTGTACCCACTGCATCATTGGAACAGCCGTTTAAGATGCTGTCCAAAGTTTCCAACATGTAGTAAATATTAGCGGGTCAAAGACTTGAAGCGATTCGAGTGAGCCCCGAATGGAGTTGAAGCTCGACTTTGAATCTGTCACAATTACAATCTCAGGAAGGCGGAGCTCCATATCAACATCTAGAGCCACGGAAATTGCAGTCATTTCATAGGTATGACTCGAGAATACGTGAAGGAGCGAGTCACGAACTTTCAGCCTCAGAGCTGGAGCCCAAAACCCTATTCGTCGACGCAATGTAAGATGCTTCACAATATATGTGACACGCCTCTGTACTACAAGGTGTGAAGACAGCAAGAACAGACGGACACCAGTACCTCGGGCTGGGAGAGCAGATACGCACAACATTGAGTGTATGACTGAGATCTGGACGAGAAAGTATTGTCATACCCTTACCAGCACTCCTAGGTTATCGCGCTCACTTTCACTTACAGTTTGGTAATCCAAGAAGATCCGTGCTACCGGATCTTGTGGTCCACGACTTATGTTCCGCAGGCAAAGCATTGCCAGTAGCTGACTTGTTCTCAGATGAACTGGAGGCTCCCCAGCCTCTACCCAGAGCTCATTGACTGGCGTCGTGGCATTGTTTTAAAGATTCTTAATATGCAACAATGCCAATCAGCAAACAGCCGCAAGATTAAAGGGTTTGTTTCTACATTGGTATGTGCAAACCGTAATTGATAAAGTTACAAAACATTAAAATAAGCTAATCTAAACTGCATGGTACGCCAAAGTAGCATGAATTTGAAAACAAAAAACGAATTCATTTGATGCTTAAGGTAAGGTTTAACTGATCCAAAAGTCAAAACAGCAAAGGAACACAAATACACTCTCCTGAAAGATTTCAGATACTGCAGTGAATTTTGTTATCATCATCAGGCATTGTGGCAGGGGTGGTAAAATGGGTTTTGAGCTTGCATGTGGAAAATTGTTATGTTTGTAATACTTTTGTAAAGTGTTAAATGGAAAAAAATCGTTATATTGTTTAAAACGATTAAAAAGTGAATTTAAATGGGCAGTCATGATAAAAATAGTTAACATGTTTAAAATAATTAAATAATGTTAAAATTATTTAAAACATTACTGTGCATTAAATTGTTTAAAACGTTGCAGTCGGATAAAACATTTTCAAGGTTAAACGCTTAATAGGGTTTTCAATAAAAAATTCTAGTTAAAATTGTTTATTGAAACAATATTGAAAAGTTAAAAGTGGTTAAAAAATAAAACAGCACTTGTGCAAAGTAAAACTTATGAATTGCATGTTAAAACTTCAAATTATTTAAGTATTAGAACCACGTTGAGGTTATCTTAAGTAATTTTGATCAACTATTCACTTAAGGGGTTCTAATACTAAAATATACTGGTCGAAGTGTGATTAATGTATTGTATCACAATTAAGTGGGTAATGCAAATTTTAATGCCAGTTTGCCAGTCGTCCTACAGTTGTGAGAGGACTTCCTGATTTGTTAAATGTAGAAAAGCTTGTGTTGCCGCTGATGGATGTCTGTTAAGTTAGGTTTAAATGCCAGCTCTACGCAGATGTAGAGCTGGCAGTGTTGAAGGCGTAAAAGATGATAAGGGAATTGCGGGTTTGTGGGCAAATTCATATTACAAGGTTTTCAATGAAGTTCTGCCGACTGCTGACCATGTAGCCAAAATTAACAACTACTTGGCCACCGCAGATGGAGCTGCACCCTCTTTCACCCTACCAATGGTGCAGGATGCCTGTAAACGTTTGCTCAATAGGAAAGCACCAGGTAGCAATGGAGTACAAAATGAACATGTAAAATTTGTATCACCCAAGCTCTGGAAGTTCTTTCCCATCTGTTTAATGCCATGGCTACCCACTGCTTGATGAATTCACGATGTCCAAAATTGTAATATCGCCTGTTGTGAAGGTGAAAACTGGGGACTTGACTAGCATCAACAACTATCGGCCCAATGAAGCAAGCAGTCAGCATTAAAGACTGGCCTTCTGAGGATACATGACACACTAATCTGAGAAAGAAAGAAAAGACAACTCCCCCGACTGGGACTCGAACCCATGACTTCCCGTTTACTAGCCAGGCCCATTGTGCTTGCTACCACTTTTTCAAAAATCTTCAAGCAGGCGATTGCTACTTCTTTGACCAATTGCTTCCGTACTGGAGACAGTCAGTTTGCCTTTAAGCCCAAGCATGGCGCCGACCAACCTATTTTTGTATTGAAAGAAACTGTTAGATTTGCCAGGCTGGGGAAAAGTCCTACGTTTGCTGCTTTCCTTGACCTCTTCACGATTTATGATCGTGTCAACCACAGTACCCTTTGCCACCTTCTCATAAAACGTCGGTTCCCTAGGTGGTGGTTGGGTACTTTATGGCACTGGCTTTTTAAACAACAGATAATTGTGAGATGGGGCACCTCAACGTCGGATAAATTTGGTGTGTCAACAGGGAGGTGTGCTTTCCCCACGGCTCTTCAATGTTTACATTAGTGAACTACTTGAGAAGTTAGAAGCAGTAGATGCTGGATTCCTCATCGATGACAACAAAATCAATCACCTCTGGTAGGCTGACAGTCTGACCCTCCTGTGCCCTTCTGCTAAAGGCCTTCACTCCTCCTTAACTGCGATGAGGAGGTTGGTTTGACCCTTGATCTTAAGTTCAATGCAAACCAAGTCTTAGTATGTTTTTTCCTGCTCACTGCCATCATCTACATGACTTGGAATCCCCTACCATTATGTTGTCCGGCGAGATTCTTCTGTACATTGAGAAAGTGAAATACCGTGGAACTCTCATTGTCCCCTCCTTGAAGGACGATGCCGATGTTCTTAACCAGAGAAGGAATCTCTGCATAAGGGCAAACATCATTCACAGACGGTTTCTTGGATGTAGCTGTGAAGGAGCGGCCACAGTATACACATTATATGTCTCAGATTTACGGTATTGTCCCCTGGTCGAACTGTTCTGCTCGCTGTTTAAATAGCTTGAGAGTCAGTGTGCTAGCATGCTCTTTGCTACCCTATGAATAGGCAGCTTTGGCGAAATTTGGAGGCGAAGGACCTACACTTTCCTGAGCAGACTGTACACCTCTCTCAACCTAATGGTGAGGGCAGTTGTTGATTCAGGTCTCCCATTTATTCAAGAAACTCTCTCCCTGTTGTGGGGGTCTTCTCGAGTGGAAGACTTAAGTTTTTCGATTTTCTTTCATGTCTAACGTAGTGTCTTTTTGTAGGTTTATATAGACCCAGATTGTCTGAAATAAAGATTATTATTATTATTATTAAAATTTTCATTTGCGCTGGTAAATGAGTGCCACCTAGTTCGTTGTGCAAAACCTAGCGTAGGCCTTTTTCAAGTGTGAATACAATTGGTTAAAAATTGGTAAGCAAGTGTAGGTAGTTAATTAATTAAAATCTTTAAAATTGGAATCAAGTTTAACTTTGCAAAGGGGAACCGTTTGATTTTGATTTACTCATTTAGTTTACCTGTTAATTAACCTAGCTTTATGTTTGTTGCTTATGAACAACGAAGACCAGGTTGGGGGTGGGGTGGGGGGTGGGGGGGATTTAAAGATTGTTTAGATACTCTTTTGGAGCCTGGATTAGTTTGTGTGGAGGAAGCTGATGTTGATATTCCATCATGCCTAAAGGACTTGAAGATTATAACCTAAGTGTAGAAACTGATCGGTCTACTTTGAAGATGGACGACTTCGTTGATGGATAAGGAACCGGTCATTATTTATTGCCGAGGGGAAGTCACGAAGTTTTCGGACCCTCTTGAGAGGGCGCCATAAGTTTTTTAGGTCCCGTCAAGAGGGGGAGGGGAGGTCAAAAACACACTGACCAACTGGAAGAAAAAGTCATTTTTGGACCTAAAAATGGCACTTTCAGTGGTCAAAATTTCTAAAAATGCTCCAGTTACTGAGGGGCAAGCCCCCAGACCCCCCCCCCATGATGTGAGTGTGTACATGGTTTTGAAACTCTTGCTACCATTACTGCAAGTATAGTTTTTACCAATGACTTTGTAGAGAAGCCTTGGTACCTGGTTTCTTGGCTTCTTTTGTCTTTCAGGTGCTGACTATGTTACGGATGTGGGCATACAAGTAAACAGTGTGAAGAGATGGGTGAAAGGAACATTTTGTAGAACACTTTTAACCCAACCTGTCTTTCCGTTAAAAACGAGACAAATTTCCTCACAACTGATGGTAACTGTCGGTGTAGAAAGCTACTTACTTAATGTGGCTAAAGTACTATTCTTGGCTACAGAAATCATACGCAGACAGGCTCAATAGGTATACGAAAAGCACATTTTTTTTGGGGGGGGGGGGGGGGTATATCTCTTATTTGAGTATGAGTTGGGGGGGGGGTCAAGATTTTTATCTGGATCTCGAAGGAGGGCGTCATCGAAAATTTGGTCGTCACATTTTCACTCCCCCCCCCCCTCCGGCCATAAATAATGACCAGTCCCTAAACAAGAAGCAATTCTCTTAACCAAGGTGCTAAGACCTTTGGGTAAATCCGTAATTTGTGCGCACCCTGATGCACCTAAAACTAAGACTTTGGCTGAATTAAACACCTTGTCATCAGATAACCTGTGCCCTAAACCTAACAATTTGTGTGAGAGAGTGGCTTTTCCAAAATGAAAGAGGGCTTTGGGGGGAACCAATTGCAGATTTCGTTACAGGGCTTAAAAAGCTAAAATTACACTGTAATTATGGTACTAATGATGGTACAAAATTGGAAACTATGCTTTGTGACAGGTTTGTGACAGGGTCGCAACCCGGACTACTTGAAGCAGCTTTTGGCTTTATACCCATATAATGTTGCTACTGATTTGACGTGCTCATTTACTATCATCCATACAGCTGGTAAAAATAAAATCATAAAAATTCTCAAAAGAAAGCACATGAAGATGAGTCATCAAATTCTGACTCGGAGGGCACTAGCTATGATTCAGAGTTTAGCCCTTACCCAGATTCTGAGGTAAACTCTCTGACTGAAAATGTACACAGTAACAGTGAGATATTTATTGTGACTTAAATGGCTATAAACCTCCACTTGAGATTGATTCTGGTTCAGATACGACATTGTTGGATTATAAGTATTTCAGTAATGTTAAGCTAAACACGACTAAGATTACACTAAAGTCATGGGTGCGTGCCACTGTGAAACCTCTTGGCACGGTAAAATTAAATATGACTTGCAGCGACCAAACAGAAGCTGCAGTAATTAGTCCTGGTGAACAGCTGGCCTTGCTTGGTCGCAGTTGAATGTCTAAATTTAATCTGGACATTTTATGCTGTGCCTATTAATGATTTACAAACAGAAAACTTAGAAGAAATTAATTTGATTCTGACGAGCAAGTATTTGTAACGTTCCCTGAACTATTTTATCCCGTTGAGGTACCTTTACAGGGTTCAAATCTAACATTAAATTGAAACCAGACGCAGTACCAAAATGCTGTAAAGCTCGACCTGTATCTCTGGCTGTCAGGGGGAAAGCTGGAGGCAGAAATCGACTGACTGGTTCGGGAGGGTGTTCTGAATCTCGTGGATTGTAGTGCCTGTGCTACCCCTATTGTGCTTATGTTCAAGCTGAATGGGGACGTTCATATTGTTGGGGAATACTCGGGCATAGTTAATCCACAATTAGACATTGAATATTATCCTGTACTTCATGCGAAAGATTTATTCAGTAATATCAGCTGGTTGTGACACCTTTCTATTATAGATTTAGCGGATGCTTTTCTGAAAATTGAACTAGAGGAAGAAACAAAGGCTCCTTTAATTATAAACACTGGTAAGGGCCTATTTCAATTTCAATAACTTCCGTTGCGAGTGCGCCTGGAATTTTTCCAGAACGCATGGAATATGCGCTGAGGGATATCCCTCAGATAAATACGTTTGTTTATGATGTTCTTGCAGTTGGAAATGGCGAGAAGCCTCACACACTTTATTTCAAGTGTGTGAGGCTTTGCACTCTAGCAGTATCAAACTTAAGAAAAGCAAATGCAAGCTCATGTCGGACCAAAATTATTTATTTGTAATTCCAACTAGACAAAAATGAGTTTCAAATCAACCCCAAGTTTTGGACGCTATAAAGCTTGCCCCAGAGCCTACCAACATCATCACAGTAATTAAAGTCATATTTAGGCTTTATGAATCAGTGTGGCAAATTCATTCCTCATTTGTCAACCATACTGGCTCCTGTTAACAAACTATTTTCTCCAAAAAAACATTTTGGACTTGGAATAAAGAGTGTTAGGAGGCCGTTAAAAGTCCTAATGCACCTTTTATGGCTTTCAAAAACAACGAAGGCTGAATTTGCACTTGAAGACCCGGTTTATTGTGTGGATAACCAACCTAATGCCAAACAGCGTTGGGTTTTGGCTAAAATTGTGGCGAAAACAGGCGGCTATGATAATCGTGTTCTTTTGAAAAAGGGCGAAATTTGGCTGAAATCAAAGGCACAGTTGCGCAGGAGAAAGGCAAATAATTCGGTACAAGATTTGTCAAAAGCACCTGATGTTGAAATTCGCCATGCCAATACTTTATTCTTGACTGTAAAATGGTTTGCTAAATTTTCCTCATTACAGGTAAAAGTTTCCACAAATATTTCAATATTAAGGCCAAAAGTACGATCGCCAATGTTACCTTCAGCAATTGATGTTTGCATCGGTTTTAATATTTACAACGTTTGAAGATAAAAAGTGTATTCATTCGTTTGTTGGTCCAGGGGTAAATTCTTTAATTCATTCCACCCATTGCATGGCGGCCAATGTCTTGTTTCTTGAATTTGTTTCTTCTGAGCTAAACATTGTTGATTTAATCTGATGTAGCTGTTTTTGCTCGTGTAAGGAGTTACAATAATTGTGTAAATAAAATAAATGAATAAATGGAATGTGGGATTGGCCTCTCGCGAATCTCTCACTCAGATGAGAACAGGAAGTTAGCTGTTGCCATGTTGGCGTTACAGGGAGTCAGAATGCGTACAGAGAGCAATGATTTGGAATGCATGTTTCTAGTACAGTTGCGCCCCCATGGAGGCAGTAGGCCACTCATCCTACAATGGCCGTTGGGGTCACACAAACTAATAAAAGATTTAGAAAGCCACGTGTCCCCATGATCTCTAGAGCTAGACCGCAAGAAAGAACACATGGCCTAAAGAGAGTGCCCAGGAACCCAGGAAAGATCGATATATACGTTGGAAGATGTGCTCCGTCCACAACAAATGCAGATATAAAAACTTTCTAGTGACCGAGGGTAGTGCCAGATTACCAATAAAATTAAACCGTGATAAACTATTTTTATGGAAGCAATTTACGATATTTATAAAACAACCCATGTTGTTGCCATCTTAACGATACTCTTTGAGTTTTCACTGAGAATAAGATGTGTTACAATAGAGCTCATCCGGGGCCATAGTAGGGGGGGGGGGGGTGTAGGTTAGATGGGTTTACATGGCGCTTCCAAAATTTCGAAGGTCAAGAATTTGATGGTAAAAATACCTCTAAGCACCCGGATATACGCTCAAAAACGATTCGAGGTACCTGAATCAAGAAAGACGAAATGAAAATTAGAGCACGTAGCTTTGAAATCGAGAAACTTTTCTCAATAACACATCTATTAATTTGGGACCAAACTGAGTAAAAGGCTACAACTTTTTTATTTGTCAATGGTCCATTTTAAAAGCATTTTCTGCCTCAGGTAGGGATTGGTGATCTTCCCCCAACTGTCGTATTAGCGTACGCAGTTCGTCATCATTCACTTAATAAGGCCCAAAATGTTGACTGACAATGAACAAAATTCTCTTTTGAATGGTAGGGCTCCTAATTCAGACTGGGCTCAGGGCCTGAAAATCCTTTAATAGAAATGGAAATTTTCCAAGTTCTGACTAGAAGTTCAAGATATGTTTCTTTCTGCCTTTGTATACCTGAAGACACACAAGACTTTGTTCTGAATCCAAAAGTGTGGGATTGTCTTATCGAAGTTCAAGTGTGGCAAGGTCCAATACGGCACTTATTCTTCAGTTGACAATTTTCCAAGCTGTTACAAATTGCTACCAACAACAATTTTTCTGACAAGGAAAATGAGGCTAACAATGATGACCACGAACTACCAACCCTTGATTTGGTGGTCAATGGGACAGCTGTTTCTGGCACCACTGGTCAGATTGTATTTGTTGATGCCTGCGATCTAGTAAATATTCAGCCTTTATTGACTGGTTCTGCTCCCGGTAGTCATTTAACTGCAATCGACGAAGGTAACAACAAGGAGCTTAAAGGCTGTGCACTAGCTGGCTCCTGCTAGTGAGGATAAAGTCAGCTCTTCCCCATAAGTCTTCAATGGCTCTCAGAAAGGAAATGACGTGAATGAATCCTGCAATCTAGAGTTTTTGATTGTTAACTTTAGAGTGCACAAAATAGAGCAGTAGGCCTATTGATATTTGAATTTTGTAGCCAAGAAAAACCTGGTGTTGTTTTTGGGTGCAAACCTTGGCTGGATGAACTGGAACAAGAACAGTGTTTCCCTGTGAGTCTACTGTTTACAAAGTTGACAGAAAATCTCACGTTGGTGGTGTTCTTAATGCAGTGAAGGCAGAGTTTGTGTTTTACCAGGAGTGTATAAACTCCTACAGACGTGTATACTTCTACGGATGTGGATACTTTATCAGCTCCTGTACACTTCATTAACTCCTATGAACGTGTATACTTTATTAGCAGCTCCTGGTCTTACCAGATTTCTTTGACCAGACTTGGGATCGAAGCATGTGCCTGTGTGATTGATTTGTTTCTACGAACTTAGTGGTTACGTCGTGTTCGTACACTGATGGTGGCATGCATTACATGCTGGATAAGATTGATCAGGCTCTTTACACCAGTAGTAAGTTGATTATCGGTGACGATTTTAATATAAGTACAGTCTGTACGGGGGAGGACCTCAACGTTTATGAGCAGCAGGATGAAAACTCACTTGCTGTGTTGAACAGGATGGCCAAGTTTGACCAAACGGAGCAAATTGTTAACACGCAGGGACGACGCTAGGGGGGGGGGGCGAGAGGGGGCACTCGCCCCACCACATTTCTGGCCGCCCCCCTGGCGCCACCCCTCACTCATCTGATCAAAATCAAACGTATAAACGAAGAAAATTCTGGTTATTTATTAAGAAAACTACGTCAGTTTCATTCAAAGCGACAAGAAGGACTTGAGGTTCATCAATAGAGCCCAGTTGTTACTGTGTGAGTTGAAAGATCATCTTTTTTACAGCTTGATTTCAAAATGTTCCCAAAAAAATGGGGTATGAAGCAGTTAAGAACGTTCGATGTGAGAAAAAATTGCAAGAATGTTATTTTGAATTTTTTTTTTGGGGGGGGGGGGCTAAAGTAGAATTCTTCGGTTCGCTCTGGCTAAAATTGCTGCCCCACTGCCGCCTCCCCAATAAAGTGATTCTAGCGTCGTCCCTATACGCCAACAAGAAGAAATAACTTTCGTCTATGCTTCACTACACTTGACTTGAACACATTAGTTCCGTCATTAAGGAAGGGCTGTGGGATCATAAATTTATCGGGTTGGATATTGGGGTGAAGCCTAAATTTAAAAAAAGGAAGAAAAAAAAACAGTTTCTGTTGTATAAGAGAGCAAACATTGCTGCTATTGCTGATTACTTAGAAGAAGATATTATTAATTTTAACACACGTGTTCAGGTTTGGTCTGTTCACCGAGCTTGGGGAGTTCCTGAAGTGTGTAATCAAGGAACTCACTGAGAAGTTTATCATGGTGAAAAATCCTACTGGCTTGCCATGGATTAATAATGAGTGTAGGAAACTGATCAAGAAGAGAAAGAATCTTTGTAGTTAGTGTAAACGTAGGCGTAGGGCTGGTTCGAATATAAGCAACTCGATGTTTTGGTTAAAACCAAATTGGGGAATCACATACGCACTTTTATGATAATCTTTCTAGTCTTCATGGGTCAAACTCAAAGAGGTTTTGGACTTAAGAAAGAAAAGGGAGACTGATCATGCACTTCTGTCATTGAGAAGTCAGGACGGTGAGCTTATCGTTAATCCTGTTGAACATTGTTATGTTTTGAATAACTACTTTCAGTCAGTTTTTCGGCAACCTCATAAGGGACCTCTGGCGTGTTTCCGAGCAGGACTGGGGGTAAAATGTTGGAGGTAACGGTTCCTTTGAAGGAGTTCGTAAATTAATAACTGCATTGTATACTGGGAAAACTTGTATATCCCAATTTATTTAATAAAATTCCTTTACATTTGTTAAACTTAGGTAACTATAAACAAGTAAAAATAAGAGATGAAACACTGGCTTATTAATAGACTAGAATCGTACCCGACTTTGCCCGGAGATTTGTTTGACCCGTGGTTGTTTCCCAGTATTTGCTCGGTGCTGCCTGATCGTTCACTGGAACAGTCGTTTTTTGTTTGTGTAACACTCCCCCTTTCTTCCAATCCTCTCCCTCCCCTCTCCCCTCCCTCTTTTATCCCGTCTTCTCCCTCTCCTCTTGGTTTCCTTGCCTTCGTCCTCTTTGCTACGTAGTTGAATGTGGGTGTATTTGAATTAATAGCAAACACCCCCCAGAAAATCTCCTTTAGGTTCAGTTAATGCGTAATCGTATGCTTAATGGTAATAGCTCACTGGCCCCCCCCCCCCGGGGGGGGGCGGGGCGGGGGGGGGGGGACCGTCTGAAAAGAAGTGTGCATGACGTCATGTAATACTTGCCCTTGAGATTACCACGGTGTTTGGTTAGAAGGATAATTGTTAGACCGAATTGTTTGTTTGTTTATTGAGAGCCAAAAAGACCTTAAAGTCATACGCTCTACACTAAATGAACCTACACAATGACCGAATTGTTAGTCGAAGCAACAATGTGCCAATTTCAACTTCTTTTCAGGGCAACAACGTCCCAGTTTCACCTTCAAGCCAAAGAATTGACACACTCGCACGTTTTCATTGTTCCCCTTCCGGGGATCGTTGCGGTTACTTCATTTCTGCTATGAGACTTTGGTTTATAATGTAAGAAGAAGAAGATAACCAATAATTAGTAACTGATGTGATGTGTGCATTTGTGAGTCTCGGGTGACTTCTTTTTTTTTTTTAATTGATGTGATTGTTAACGGTGACGTTCATGGGTGTTTACCATCTTCTTGCTTTTTTGAATGTAAGTGTGTACTAGTTATGTTGCTGATGTCTTTTTCTGCTTTTTTTTTTAATGTGTTGTTGTATTGTTAAGTATGACTGCACCCCATACAAGTTCTTCCTGAACTTCGAGATGCTGTTTCCGTGAATAAATTATTATTGTAGCTCTGATGGGATCACAGCTAAAATCCTTAAGCTGCTGTTGCCTTACAGCTCACAATTTTAACAATAATTTTTAACAAGTCACTGACTGAAGCTGAACCGCCTGTGGATTGAAAGTTTGCTAGGGGGTTTCCCTACACAAGGGAGAGGGATAAAACCGATCCCGGGAACTATCGGCCATTATCTCTAACGTGTATGGTGATGAAGATGTTGTAACACATTGTTGCATCTTGTGTTAGCAAACACCTGGAAGGAAACAAACTTCTACATTCTGCACAGTATGGTTTCAGGAGAGGAGGTTCTTGCGAACCAATGCTGGTTGACCTTCAGCACATCAGTGTCATGGGTAGGGTATGGACCAGGTTGGGCCGGTTGGCATGGTGTCTTTTGATCTTTCAAAATCATTCGTTACAGTGGACCATCGACTGCTTTGCGCAAAATGGCTGTGCATATGGTACCATTGATAGGGTCTTGAAGTGGACGTCCGACTTTCTTGAGTATAGGGAACAAGTTGTAATAGCTGATGGACTAACATCTGAGTCAAATCAGGCAACCTCTGGAGTTCTGGATGATTCAGTGTATGGTCCTCTGTTTTTCATTCTCTTCCCAAATGATGCCCTGGATCACTTTTCAAATGCAGTCTTCTATTTTACCGACGATGGAAAATTAGCAGCAAGAATTAAGTGAAAAAACGGCTGCGTCTTAGCAGATACACCGCTGTCTTTTGGAACTGGAGTAAGAAGTGGAATTTAAAGATTAATCATGTCAAGTCAAAAGTTGTGTCATGCACAAGGAAACAGATAGCTAACACAGCGATATATGATTAGACTTTAGGTGGGGAGATGCTCAGCAGGGTCGCGAACGTAGAGTGTTTATAGGTGTGCACCTGACCTCAGAATGGTGATGGGACCTATTGTGAATGGTGATGGGACCTATTCAGCGCACCTATTGTTAACGGTGCGCTGAAGATGATGAGATTTGTTTATAGTGGACTCTGAGAAGCTCTTGAAATTACTCGCTTGTCAGCATAAAAAATTCTTGTTAGGCAAAGACTTGAATATGCATCAGCTGTTTGGGACTCGTACCGTTGCCGATGTGATCATTCTGTGTATATTCTAGTTACACAATGCCTGTACACTACCTCTTTAGTGAAGCAAGTGGAGAGAATACACAAGCCTGCAAATAGGCTCATAGGCAAGAATTCTGCATCAATTCTGTACAGCAGAAGCTTGGTTTGATGCCCCGATACAGGTCAGAAAAATGGAACACCTGCTTCACCTATATTTTAATATTGCCAATGGCCGCACTATTGTGGACAGTTATCGCTTTTGTGCCGTGCATAATTTTTTTGGAAGGCATGACCATACTAAGAAGGTGGGGCTTCTACTCACTCACAGAGACTAGACTAGATTTTCGTTTTTTGTTGAAAATACCTTCAAATGGAGTGGGTTGAAAGAAGATGTGCTTGTGCTGAACACTTGGAATGATTAAAAAAAAACTAGAGGTGGGAAGAAAAGTGAGTTGTTCTCCCCATCAGCAGCTTTTCTTTCTCCGTGTCCTGCACCCTGTGCAGTGTGCAGACTGTCATAATGCCAATAGGCGTGACAATTATTTTATTTTAAATTGTAACTTGGACGAACGACTCTTTTTGAGAAGGACGATCTACTTACCACAGCCACCACGCTAGCACGTCCTCCTGAAACAGTTAGCCAGCGCTATCAACCAGCACCAACTTCTCGGTGGGGCGAAACGAGAGAAGCATTTAATGAGCATGGCGAATTTATAAATTCG
>JAHWFP010205827.1:12538-28590 GCA_023313725.1 Lithobius niger | reverse complement strand
TTTTTGTTGGGACCAATAATAGCCCCCTTAGTTTTAAGAAATCGGAGAAAGAAAACAATTTTTTTTTAGCTATCTTTTCATTTTAACGTTGGTCTGGCATTTTAATTTCTGTTTTTATGTATACATTAATAAAACTAGATTCGGAACAAAAGAATGCAAGGTGACGGGCACGCGAATCAAACAAGATATGTTGCGTCGCACTAAACGAAACTACGTAAAGAAAAGGCTGTATATTCAACGTGCCATTTTCGTAAGTGAAACTTGCGTCATTAAGTTAAATCTTCTAAAAGTTATTTAAACTGAGTAATAATGTGCTATATTAATTTTTATACGTCTTATAATACAACCTGAAATGTTCATTAATTTTCTTTAAAATGTGATAAGTATTGGAATAAGAAATCTGGCATTACTTCATCGCGGCCAACTCTACCTTGCCCACTTCCAGTGGTGAACACAATCTTCCGATCTGTGCCCCCCCCCCCCACCCGCCACTCTGACTTAATACAATAAAAATAAATTGGAAATTAAGCCATCACCGAAAATCGTAAAGTAGGATTAATACTACAACAAACCACCTCCTTTATGCACTTTCGCTTCATTCTAGTCGTGTGACGCAGAGTCAACTGATGTGACTCTCACTTACTGACTTCGGAGGAAAAGCAAATTCTAGCGCCCCTACCCCCCTCCCTTTCACCCTCCCCTCCCTGCTAGAAAACGTATGACCACTTTATTTTTTTATGGTGTGATTACTTTTCTTGCTTTACGTCACGAATGTTTTATAAAAAAGTCTTTAAATTCGCTATAACTTCAAGACTTTTTTGGAAAAATATTGGAAAAATCTAAATTCGCTATAACTTCGATTTTTCCAATATTTTTTAGGCCCCTCGGCTATTTTTTTTTTTTTGGGGGGTGGCCTTATTTACTGTCCCCTGCCCCCCCCCCCCCCCCATCCCCGTTATTTACGCAACTGCTGGCATTTGGCCCCCTCACTTTTTTAATGGTAGAGGCGCCCCTGCATAATCTCCCTTGTGGTAAACCAAAGGTGTATTCTGAACTGTATTAACAATTCTAACTGGTTTCAGATTATGGAATGTTGGCAGAACACTACAGTCGCATCTTTTATTTTCCAAAAGAACACATGATCAAATCAGGAATGCCTGCTGAGTTTACCTTCGATAGTGTGGCTACAAGACGAAACTGCTCATTGAAATCTTCACGTAAGAAAAATTGTAACCATCTTTAAAATACACTAGAAATCATTTTATTGAAATAGCTATAATCTGGAATGGTGTGTGTTTGCAGGTATGCCAACCTATAAGATTTGAAGTTTGAATTTGAAGTCCAAATTTAATTCACAAAGTGTTGTAAATGTCATAACGATAATGTTAAAAGGAAACAAAGTAAACCTAAGACAGTAACACACACACATCATTGTGATTTTTGTTTAACTAAGTTTCGAAGGTGGGGGAATTCTACAACTTTTCTAAAAAAAAAAAAAATGAAATGCTTAAGGTTCAGAATTAAAAAATATGAACAGAGTAGCCATCAAGTGCAGGTGAAAGACGAAATCACGACGTTTCGGTTCCTAGCTCGGAATCGTTTTCAAGTGAAGGTTAAAACATGTTAACCAAATAAACACGACAGCAGAACAGATGGGTCATGGTTATAAACCTTACAGGTCTCAAGAATGTAAGGTCCCATACTAAAATTAAAAATTAAAAGAAAGTAAAAAGTCGGCACAATTCGAAAGAATGTGCCAACAGTCAGTTCCTAGCTCACCCAAGTCTGCTGGTCAAATGTTAAGAGAAGGAGGTTGGCTAATGTTGTAAATAGTGGTTCACTGCAATTTGATTGGTGGAAATGTGTTGATGCCAGCGTCATTGCATAATTTAATGTAGTCTAAATACAGATGCAAACCTATTTAAGGCCAAGGTCCTACCGCTGAGCCAGACTGACACGGCCAGACTGAGCCAGACCTTGGCCTTTGATTTCAAAGGTCCTGGGTTCGATTCCCCGCTCAGGCAGTCTGACATATAAGTCCAAAAGGCAACGTAAATAGGTTTGCATCTGTATTTAGTTTTTTCTTGTGAGCCTTTGGCTTTCCCGTCTTTAATTAATGTAGTCTTGTAGATGATTGGTCGTAGGTATCAAGTGATTATGAACAGGTGGTTTGGTTAAATGAATGCAAAGTGTTTGTACGTTTTCTCGTGTTTTAGTGTTCAGAACTTGAAATAAAATTTTTGTTTCCAAAATATCCGGTTTATGCGCCGTTTTTGGAAAGTGCTGAACCAGTGAGTTTTCTTCTTTCATTAATTTAAAGTTTGATTTGTGGGAACTCCCCTCCCAATACCAGTACTACAATATTGCGGCCAGGTTTGCAAAAGACACCGTTTATAGCATACCTTGTGCCCAGCCACCTATGCAGGCCAAAGTAAACAGGAAATCGTCATGATTTCGTCTTTCACTTGCACTTGATGGCTACTCTGTTTATATTTTTAATTACTAAAGTGCTTTTTAGCTTTAGCCTTAGGACCTGTAATGTTAACAATTATGACCCATCAACTCTGCTGTTGTGTTTTAATTTTTAAGTTGTTTGACATGCATTAACCTTCACTTGAAAACGGTTCCGAGCTAGGAACCGAAACATCATGATTTCGTCTTTCACTTGCACTTGATAGCTACTCTGTTTATATTTTTAATTACTAAAGTGCTTTTTAGCTTTCTGTTTTCTGTTAAGATTTAGAATGGTAAAGCTTAACGTTGAAAAAATTGTAATTATACTAATTTTTGGACGACACATACCACACAACGTCCGACGGCTTTACTTCGTGACACAGAGATTCGTAATTGGGCTAGTTCAATCAGATGGCCAAATAGCCGCTGATATTTTTGTCAAGCAGCGATTCATTATGGCATCACGACACATAGCCATCACACATTGTTTAAATAAATAAATAAATAATTACAGTGTTATTGTTAAATAATGACATGCTTTATTGTCTCTTGAGGTGCTTTCAGTTGGGCACCGACATCTGGTAGAACTTGTGGATAGTTAATTTTACTTCAGAGTGGCTGTTTTTACTTTTGCGGTACCGTAGCTATTTTCTACTGCTCGGATAGGGATAGAGCGTCCTAACTACTAGGTTCAAGTAACAATTAATCAAGGTATCGCTGCCACAACGGTGGGTGTGAGTTTAAACGCTGACTTGGAGTGTAAATAAAAATTATTTCTAAATATTTTAACTCTAGCCAATTAAATCAAACTAGCAAGATAACTGATATTTACAACGACTTTTGTTTTTAATATGACAGTTCGACAAAATAAACGCTACATTTCGGTTTACTAGTTTACAGGAAAGCTTTAAATAAAAAAAGCACTGTGCATTTTACATTAACCCTCTCTTGCATGGTTTTGCAAGCAACATGCCATTTCTCGATCAAAAAAACAGAATCCAAGACACGGCACGAGCTTTGTGAGGGGTCCTCGGGGACCCCGAGCAAAGCGAGCAGCAACAGCTAATGGTCAGCATCCCCATCTCCAAACCAAGCGAATGCTGGTTCGAATCCCACGACCGACCCAACTAACGTATGGTCCCTAAAAAAAAAGTACCATAACTTATTGCATGCAGTAGAGGGTTAAAATTCAATAGGAACTACTCAAGTTCACAGTTACGAAACTTTGACAAGAAAAGTATGTTTGAGTACCTAGCTCTCTAAAGTACCACTACACCTAGCAATAAATAAAGTAAGTTAGTCGTTAGAAAATGCGCCTAGCTCTTTTCAGGCAATCGGTTCACATTGAACCACACTAGTTATTTTCGGTACCGAACCTTAGAAGGACTTTGCTTCTGCGAAAAAAACTACATGGTCTTGGAGACCTTTGATTATTTAAAATCAACTCCTGGGCTGATAAAATTATCAATTTCTGACAAATGTCAATACTCTTTTTTTTTGTCATTTTACTGTTCGAGAAAAGCACTTTAACTGCTTTATTTACAGTTAAAGTGCTTTTCTCGAACAGTAAAATAACAAAAAAAAAGAGTATAGACATTTGTCAGAAATTGATAATTGATAATAACTTTTCTAATTACCATCAGATGTCAATGCATACACAGTAATTGCTTATCTAATATTTGATAAAATAAGTGCTTCATTAATTTTCAGTTTGTCTATATTTAAGCATTCTCTAATTTTGTAAAACGTAGGTATCATTCTTCTAATTTTCATAGTAAGTTTATCAATACGTTTATAGAATTCTAATGTTTGTGAATCACAAGTCCAAAGTATTTAATTTCTTCAACTTTTTTTAAATTCATTACATTCACAGTTTATGTTCACGCATCCTATTTTGTGATGAGTAATATGAAACGACTTTTCATGCATATGTGATGTTAGTATGGGTAAGCAAAACGTTTTAGTACTGTTTATGTAAAAGTCATTTGAAAAAAGTATTCATTAATTTGATTAAAGTCGTTTTGCAGGTTCTTTTTCATGTTTTCTGCACTAGAGTTTATAGACAGCATAATCACGTCGTCTGCATATAATGTGAGATATGTATTGCATTTCATGTCTTTGATATCATTGATGTGTATCAAAAAAAGTAAAGGGTCAAGTATTGAACCTTGAGGGACTCCGTATTTTATATTTTTCCAATCTTAACTTTTTAACTTATTATAATATTTAACATTTACCTCTTACTCCACACATGTTTAATTTGTCATTCAAAATATTTTTGTCAATCAAATACTTTTTTTAAATCAATAAGAATGGCCCCAGCAAATTTTCCCTCATTAAGTGCTCTTGTGACATTATTGTTAATGTAATTTAATGCATCTGCGGTACCTTTATCGATTGGTATATCCAAATTTATATTTATTTAAGAAGATTTATTTAATTTATATTTGATATGCAGATTTTCTTAAAAACTCTTCGATTTTTTTCGCGAAAAACTTTTCAACAATTTTATTTATGACCGGTAACAATGTTATGGGTCGATAATTGGTTGTCTTTTTTATTTCCAGTTTTATAGATTGGTCTAATAATTTGTTTTTAATTCATTAGGCCACTTTTCCTTAATAATTATGGCGTTGATTAATTTTATTATAAATGTGCATGCATTTTTGCCTGTCTGTATAACATGCTCCAACAAATAGCCATCATGCCCTGCAGATTTTTTAACTTTAATATTATTGAGTATTTTCCTAATATCGTACTCAGTGGGCATCTGTAAACATAGTGGGCATAGTTTTTCCTCTATATGAGTACTCATTTCCTTTTGAATTTTGCAATTTTTGTATATTACAATTTCTTCTTTTAAAGTTTTTCGATTTGTTCAATAAAATTAATATTAAACTTTCTTTAGTATTTTCTCCAGAAAAAGTTTCCTTTAAATTTTCATCAATATTTTCCTTACTTTTATTCCTGCCAGTGAGAAATTGTAACTTTGTCCCGATTTTTTTACTATCACTTTTTTGACAATTAAAGAATTATTCGTAGAACACTTGTTTGGTTTTTACAATTTTTTTGCTTATTTCTTTTTTTTAATATTTCATATTTGTCTTTTAGATCGAAATAGATCATCGTTTTGCATTTAATTTCGTTATTTTCCTATATAATGTATTTTTATCGTTAATCATTTCAAATTATTCCTGTGTCATCTAACTTGTACATAGATTATGTGTTTTTTTTAGACCTTAGTTTCCCAAAAAAAATTATTTTCTTCATTAATATTATGTTATTATAAATGATGAACCAATGGTAACATCATTTCTCTCTTGATGATGTTACCATTGGTTCCAAGCTAAATAATTTTTTCTCCACAGCTTTCCTTTCTGCTTCGTCTCGCAATCCTATTCCACCTGCAGCTGGCGTCGTTCATTTCGGTGTGACCTATGTTCTTTCCTCTCTCGTAACCTTAAGGAAAACTTTTCTTCAGGTCCTGATAACATTCCTCCTATTATTCTTCGTAATTGTGCCAGTTCTCTTTCCACCCCCTTGTTTCAAATTTTCTCCAATTCCATCCTTTCTAGTACCTTTCCTTCATGCTGGAAGGATGCTCATATCGCTCCAATTTATAAATCGGGTTCCCCTTTTCTTGTTACTAATTACAGACCTATAAGTCTCCTCTCGTCTATTTCAAAATCCTTGAATGGTTAATCTATTCTGATCTTTTTGATGAATGTTAATTCTTAACTCAATATTCTTCCGGCCACCCACCATGGTTTCCTTCCTAAACTGTCTTGCCTCACCAATCTTCTCCACGTATGATCCCATTACCAAACTTATTGACGTTGGTCTACCACGTGACCTTGTTTTCTTTGATTTCAGTAAAGCTTTCGACGCTGTCTCACATGCTAAACTTTTATCCAAACTTGCTACTTTCGATTTTTCTCTTGGCATTATTTCCTGGCTTAACTCCTACCTACTCCTTAGGTAGCCACGGGTCGTCCTTCGTGGTTCCTTCGCTCCTTGGATTCACGTTACCTCTGGTGTTCCTCAAGGCTCCGGTCTTGGTCCCCTCCTGTTCAATATTTTCATCTCTGACTTACCTTCTGTTATTCATTCTCCTAATGCCTGCTATGCTGATGACTTAAAAATCTTCTCTGACTCTGTTTCCTGCAAATTACTTCAAGGAGACATCCAACGTGTTGTGCACCGGGACACTACCAATTCCCTTCTTTTCCATTCTGATAAATGTCACGTCCTTTACCTTGAGAATAATAATCCGCACTTTCCTTACTATCTTTTTGGCAAGCCTATCACTCCTGTTACTAATCATCCTGACCTTGGGATCCTTATTGATAATGCTCTAAATTTTGATCTTCGCACTGAAAATGTCATCTTCAAAGTTTTTCGTAAAGCCCATTTTGTACTGAAGCGTTTCTCCAACCTTACACCCTCCCTGTTTGATATTTTATATAAAGCCTTTCTCCTCCCAGTCTTTGGTTACTGCGCCCAAATTTGTCGTCCCTACAATCAAGGCTAGGTCATTTTTGATGCTATTGCGAGGGAATTGATGTCTTACTGGTCTGTGGCTAGTAAAACTATTCTGTTTAGCTAACCATATTCCATCTTGTTCCATCTTGTAGTGCTTGTTCCATCTTTCGTAGCCCTTTCGTACAAGTTTTGAGCGACTGTAAACGCCATTTCATCATTTAAATTATAAAATAAATTAGTCAAGTAAGCGTTCATGATGCCTTTAAAATCTAAGGCAGCCGCCGAGTTGCGATATTTTCTTTTTAGGTCTGGTAACACGCTTGACACTAGCGGTTTTACCTACGGCGACGGGATTTTAGTGAGCGTGCTAGAGAGTTTTCTGACTTGCACAGCACTAGTGCTCGGCTGGGAAGCCAAAGGGGCGCTTGTCTGAGAAGGAGGAGATGGTAGCAGGGAGAGGCTTGGACGAAGAGACTGGTGGTTGGGATGCGGCGGCAAGCGGCACTGCCTGAGTTTGTTTAAACTGACGAGCGTATTCGTCTTTCTGTTGATCCAATTGACGTCATAGTTTCACCTTGAAATCTAAGGGAAGCAATTCGTTCTCTAATACGCGGTCTATTCCCCTTTCTAAATCTCTGATTGTAGAATACAGACTGCCTTCCGCCAAATCAGAAAATCCGGCCGGTTCTGTACTAATGTTAGTTATTGCTGCTGTTTATACAATTTTTTCCAGGACGTGAACCATTTTATTCGCCATTATTGTTCTAGAATGCTACCGAGTAATTTTAAAGTCGGCTGTATCAGTAAGGGCAGCAAGAAGGCCAGTGAACCGCCAACCTGCAAGGCCGTGCGTTTCCTAGCTTTAAAAGTCTAGATTCCTCAGCTGTTTCTTGTACTTGTTAAATCGACTTCTGCGAGCCTTACCAATCGGTATTCGGCCAGACACTAGATTTAAACCAAGTTTGGACAGACAATTGATCGGTGACTTAGTCGCGATTTCTAACAATTTCTTTCTCTGAGCTGGGTTAAGAGAGCAAAGCGTCGTTAGCAAAGACCTGTGCCGCATAACGTTCTAATGTTGACAGTGCGAAGGTTTCAGATGGAATAAACAATACAGTTTTCGCCGGGAAATATGACTTCTGATTCGCACGCTATCCTGAGTTAGCGGGTGAAGATCGATTAAAATATACCTGAAAGGTTTTTCTCCTACAGCATCTTCGTACGCAGCTAAGAAAGCTTTACTTTTTCTCGAATAGATCTGGCTACCCAACGCGGAAATTTGCCTTCGTTTCTCAAGTTACGGAAAATCACGAAATATTGGCACGACAGAGTGATAGACCTATGTTTTTTTCCCTGACAAAAAAGGTCTTGGACCAAGTACACTAGTATTTGTATGGTGAGAAACGCGCGTAAACAAAGCTTCTAAACCATTGTTGCCACTTACTTCGGCCATTAAATCGTCCAGCAAATAAAGCGTATGGCCTCCGTCGTCGTCTGAGAACTATTCTTATCTGGAAGGCCTTTTATAAATTCTATTCTGCCAGAGTATTTAGTCATCCAAGGCTGGTCACGAGCTTAATGCCAGCGGATTCTAGTTATTTTAGGACTGACTTAAGAGTCTGAATTGTCGATGAATTGTTGATGAATTGTCGATGAGCCCACTTCATCTTTCCACAGCCCGAAGCTCCAGCTACTAAACACCGAAAGGGACCTCTGAATTGACCGAAATCCTCCACGATTTTAGCCGAATTTGTAGTCGTCTAACGCCAGCAATAATAATCCACACCACTCTTTGCTAGGAAAGGATAAACAACGAGCTGAAGTGGTGTTAAATGCGCGGTTTCCAACACTGGTTAGGTCATGTGATGTACATGTTCGACCAGATTAAGTTTCCTAAAATTTGTGCGAAAACTGGCTATAAACGCTCAGCCATCATATGTCTCCAACTTCCCTCTCCCCGCCAGGCTAAGTGCCCCCACCCTTTCTAATAATCACTTCTATTACATTGTTCATGCTGGTGGAAATAAATGAGGCTCAAGGCGGTCCCGAAGCTGCCCCTTCGAGAAGCATGCTGTCCTGAAAACTTCCCCTTACGCACGGGCGGTGTTAAATGCACAATTTCCACGAATTAAGTTTCCTGCAATTTTTGCGGATACTGGCTAATAAATGCTCAGCCATCATTTGTCTCAAATCCTCCTCCTCACGCCAAGGCTAATGATTCCCCCCCCCCCTGCCCTTCTAATGATCACTTCTACTATGTTGTCCATGTTGGTGGAACTAAATGAGGCTCAAGGCGGTCCCGAAGCTGCCCCTTCCCGAAGCCTGCTGTGCTGAAAACTTTCCCCCAATGTTTCCCTTTTACTAGGCATGCGTGGCCTTTTCCTTTTCAAATTAAATTAAATCGCCCTTTCTTTTCGCCCGTCATCCAGAATTATTATACAGATAGCTAAAGCCGGTGCTTTACATGGCGTGGGTTATAGGCCTTATAGGATATGGGTATTTTTAGTGAATGAAGTTGATTATTCTTGTCTTCACGGCATAGTTAGTTGGCCTTTGAAGTAGGGCACAGACTTGTGTTCACTGCATATTTAGTCCTACAATCCATTGCAGAATACATTATCATCGCAATATCATTGCAAGAGTAAGTAAGATAACTTACGCAATTCGTTATTTCGTGGCGCGGGCCTTCAATTTCCTGGCGTAGGCCTTGAATTTGCGTGCGAAGTGCTCGAACTAAATTAGCTATTAAGATAGAATTAAAATAAGTACAGTTCAGTTAACTATACATTTTAGTTAACTAAAGCTCTTTTACATACCTGAAGTACCAGTGAACTTCGGAGACGAATTTTCTAGTTTGTAGTACTCGCCAACTACGCATGGCCAATTGGGATTGAAGCTGCGGAGAGAGAAATAGAATTTTAATTACAGTTGATCGTAGCGCTGGGGTTGTGGTCTCTTAGACGAATCATAGATGGCGCCTTTTACTTCCCTGTTCAGCGAGGTATGCAGTTGCGCTGCGTAAATGGTGATTGCGTTGTGTCCATGGTCATGAGAGTTATGCCGGAAGTGAATGTGAACTCTCAACTATTAACCCAAGAGTAAAAAGATGAAAAAGAATTAGGCTGTTTGTTGACTTATTACGTAAAAAGATTGTTGACTTATTACGTTCAATCCAAAGGAAGTTGAAGATGACGTCGAACCATTTCACGAAAACTCACAATCGTCTATGACACACCCAGCTCAAACTCAAACAAGGCCAATTGCAGGCATTCCAAGTCGAGCCCCATTAAATGCATAAACCAAAAGTCAACACAAGCACGTAAGATTACCAGTCCTCCACGTTCTCAACCAAGACCAACTGTGCAAGCTCCATCACAACCTACTAGTAGTGACGAACCCACCCACCTTAACACAGGTGAGATTTTTTTTCTGCACCTAGGTCGTTTTTAGCCATAAACCAGAGAAAATAACAAGATTTTATTTGGCATTTGTGTACAATTTACGAAATGCAATGAAAATGGCATACTAAAGGTGTAGCAACAGCGAAAATGCAGATAGGATTATTGTGATTAAATAAAAACCAGTCAGATCGAAACTCCGAAAAAGAAAGCGCTTAATTACAGACATACAAATTTATTTCGTTTCACCCCAACCAGTATCGGAAAAAGGGGAAATGGCTAGGGCACGCGCCTCCTCACAAGGTCCCATAATTTATTTTAGTAACAACCTTTCAATCCTTTTATCTTACCCTGCTTAAATCAATTGTAAAACATCAGCATTTTACATGTGGAGAGTTTTGGAACTGGATTGAACCAGGAGGGAGTAGGTGCATAGAGTGTACCCAAAACTTCCTGTTTGTTGGCGTTAAATCCGCGGAACTGATTATCGGTCCAGAAACCGCAGAAGTAGTACGGCGGAATGAAAGTAGAAGATTAATCCTATGAGCAGCATGAAAGGGAGCAACCTAGAATCTTCGGGTCATAACTGCAATGTCAGCCAACAGGTGAAGAAGAAGCCTTGAGAACCCAACCAAACTCTTGATACGAAAATTCGGAGGAGATGGCAGAAAAGTCGTACACCAGTGGTTCAGATGGGAAGAAGGTAGAGAAACCAGCATATAGACACCATCGGATCAACCAGAAAAAGGAGGAAAACCCAGCCAAGGGAGAAGCCAAGGATGGTTGCTGTAAAGCTGTAGAGAAGACGCTGGGTAAATGAGTGACCAATACTCCGGGTGTCCCAGCCCCAACTCACATGAAGGCCGTTCAGCATCGAGGTCTAGACAGCAGAAGGGTTGCAAGCACCACCAGCAGTCATCGAAAAGAAAGCAGCAGGAGAGGCCATCAAAGAAACCACCAATGGAATCTAGAAGCATGCAGACTGCACCACCACTCCAGAAACATGTGTCGGCCAGTGTGTGGAACGGCTTCCAAGGGAGAAAATGTTTTTGGATAAAACCCTCAGCCAAAATGTAAACAAAATTCTGGGATGAAAAACTCATGGCATTGTATGACCTGCAGTTGGGGAACCAACTCGTCCAACCACACAGAGAATCATACGTAAGTATGCAAGTGATGTTCCTGTGCTAATGAAGGGGTACCCTTCATTCTTTCTACTCCAACAATGCCTACCATGAACACTAGAGATGTCGTGAGTGGTGCTTCCAGGCCCTCTATGGGAAGTTTGTCGGTGCCTTCTATAGCAACATCCGGACCTTATTTGGTGGATGGATCAGAAAGCTACACTTCAGGAAAGAGTAAAGAAAATGAAGACTTGTAATGTGGTGGAGTAGGAAAAACATTACGTGAGTGAATTGGCAGACTTGCAGCGCTCCAGTAAATTTCGTGAACTTTTGTGGTAATGTGAACAGACTGTAAGAGTCAAATGAACGTCCAAGTTTTTTTTTCCTATATTATTTAACAATGCAAAATAGCTTCAATTTTTTTCTGGCTCACCATATACGGAGTTACGGAGGTAGGAATGGTGTGTCACATAAAAAATCGTGAAACTCTGGCATAATTGTAGGAAATATGAAATAATGGCATTCAATTTTGACTTTCAATCCTATTGTACGGTAAGGCAGTTGTGAGTATCATAAGGTGCTTCTTCCTTCTTAAAGTGAAAACTTAGGGGTGGGAAGATGTAATAGCCGTTACATGACCCTTGCTTTAATGGTCTGCGACAGAGCACTCGGCCAGTAGCTGTAGACCAAGCTAGACGGCGAGTGCCATTTGCTATGCAGGGAGCGAAGCCGAAGCGATGTTTGGGGGGGGGGGGGCCCATCCTAACGAGTTGAACCTCTGCAACTACTAATGCCAGTGCTGCTGTTGCTTAATGTGTGATACTCGATGCATATCCATTAGCTGTGCAATAGAGATAGATGTGGAATTGAGTGAAAACTTAAATCTGGTTGTTTATCTCATGAGTGCAGAGATAGAGAGAGACACCAACAAAGTTATTCCTAAAACGTGAAATGAGTATTCGTTTGAACATTTTACAACCTAAAAAAATGCAAAACTTCATCACCAACTGAGACAAGCTCTAGGGCGAAAAACAGCGTTCTTTAAAATCAACAAAAACGTCCTGGTTATCTCAAGCACAAAAGTTCTTGGATTAAAGCTTCCATACTTAGCGAACTTGGTCGTTTGTGATATGAAGTCGTAACTCCCGATGGTGAAGCACGTGGTTGCGTCACTCCTAGCAAATTTTGATCTGCTGAGCCAATCAAATCGCAGGGAGGAGGCACTTTGAGTAAAATCACTGCATCTGTTCCACCACGTGTTCCTATTTTGGTGCTTTCCTCCGCTCTGAAATCACCAAGTTTGATGCATGTTGTGGTTCCACCTAGTGAACTTCCACCGCCATACCAAGCCCTATGTATTTATCACTGTCAACTCCTGGATCTCCTCGCAAGCGCTCACGGCTCAGCACGTTTCCTTAATTCCGCCCCCAAATTGTGGTGCTCTTCCAAGCAATTTCGGGATTTTTGGAGATGTGGTGAGCAGCAACTGCGCTTTGTTTGGCTTTCCGTTTCTCCACAGCCTTCATGTGTTCTCGAACTCTGGTGCTAATTCGACGTTTGGTTTCGCCCAAACGTCGAAGTGAAGTTGGTTAAGCTATATTGGTAAGTTCGTCTGCTACCTATGAAGACTTGGCTTAGCGATATTCTGCTTGATAGATAATGAAGCCTACATGTCTTGATCTTAGAAATTAAATTAATACTACGAAAAGTACTAGATTAGTTAGGGATTTAATGGTGATCACAAATTATTTTGTCCCTTTGTTTTCTTTGCAGGTGCTCAGATTAGGCCCTGGCTCTGTGAAGTTATCCCCATCTTATCTTCGAATAAGAAGAGGAAGTTTAAAGTGAAAATTTTCGACGTTTTTTCCCATCTTCAAAATGAGGAAGGCTTCATGAGTTGTCCTTTTTTTTCTGCTTCAAGGAAAGAGAGGCTTCAGTTGTCCTTTATGCGTCGTATTAATATAAAGTTCTTCAAAAGCATTTAACAATGGTCTTCAATAGAGGGGGACATTTTTATTAGAATGTATCAATTTGATTTAAATAGTAATAAATTTAGTTACAAATTAATCAGTTGTTGTTAAATTTATTAAGATTTAGTGTTCCAGGTTATCAAATTGGAAAATGTGTAAATTTAAGGGGGTGGTTGTGGAATATGTCATCCTTTCCCGTGTAGATAGGGGGTGCACACATTGCTTCACCTATGCTCAGTAACTACACCTGGCGTGCATAATTAACGATTGTGACATAACGTACATAATTATGTAGAATAAAATCCTTTACCAGCCACTAATAGACTTACAACTCCACAAGTGTGGGCTTCATTTAATTATGTATCCTGAAGCAGCCACGGACATGACGACTAGTAATATCCGTGTTTGAACTTGGATCTGTCTTTAAAGTAATTTTTTCAATAGTTTTTTTTTTTTGTGTGTTCTTTAGATTACAGCACTTCAACCGATGGCTGTTTGCAGTACGTCATTCGTTTCCATCGCACCTTAGCATATTATTTAATGCTAATCTATACTCCCAGCTTCACGATTGTTGTCATATCCTGGATCTCGTTTTGGCTGCCAGCAGATACCTCTGAACCTCGAATAACTCTAGGATTGACTTCTTTGCTGACACTAACTACACATTTTGCGTTTGCACAGAAGGATCTTCCTGCTGTGGGATACGTCAAAGCCATGGACGTCTGGATGCTTGTGTGCGTCATAATGGTGTTTGCATCCCTCATAGAATCTTCTTTGGCATACACCGGCAAACTCCAAAAGAAAACTGTAAAGTCTGATGTGGATGTCGCAGTTGTGGAACCAAAGGCCTTACCAGCAGATTTCGATGCAGCAGCTGTGGAACAAAAGGGCTTACCAGCAGATTTCGATGCGGTTGTTGTGGAACAAAAGGGTTTACCAGTAAATTTCGATAAGGCAAGTTTATGTTTCAGAATTTGTTATTAGAGTTCATGTGAATTCGATCACTGAACTATGCCATTTTACTAAGATATTGGAATAGATACGCAATTTAAAAAATCCTCTAAACAAGGCGTGCATCTGAAGAGCTGCAGGCGCGTCTTCCTCTTAGAGGCTACAATAAAAACGCCTAAAACTAAAAACTATTTACAAATGCACAAACAATCTAAACAGACGTGTGAAATCAGTCCCCAACCACTCGATCTTTCGGCTATTTGCCACATCAAAGTTACAATACAGCAAAAAAAATGCGCGTCATCTGGATTTTCATATTCATTTGACCAAGCACTTCATACCATTTATCCATTGTATAATAATATTTCGTTAAATTTATAGCTGTTGCTTGATTAACGATTTCCGTTTTAAACTAGCAGTTATGTTTTGCTACATTGCCTAACTCTGAACCAGGTACCCAATCCGCCGTGTAGGTGCCAATATTGTTGCCTCTAAGTGGAAGAGCATGTGCAGCTCAAAAATGTAGGACATAAATGTGTGTTAAAGTACTGCAACTAAATCTTTGTCTATTAAGATTATTTACCGCATCCATCAAGCTCACTTATTTCTGGTTATTGCCGGTATACTATGAATAGCTATAAGCTCTTGCACTTGTGTTTTCGTTACATTTGTGTTAGGCAGATTTAGGAGGTTTCGAGACCTTCGTGTGGGTTTATACGTTCAATTACTATTTATAGCTATGCTAATTATTATTATTATTTTTCAGAAGGACAAGACAGAGTCTGTAGAAGCGGACAGTCACTTGAAAAAGAGACTGAGATGCGAGAAGATGAAGACCCCTAGTTTGGATGGTGTAGCAAGAATAGCTTTCCCAAGCATCTTTATGCTCTTTAATATTGCGTACTGGGCATATTATGGAAGAGGAGGCTAAATATACATTATCCTCCATTCTATAACTCTTATAATGCGCCTGTGCCGTAGTTTCATCGACATCATTTTGAAATGCTTTATTGAGCGCTTTGTTTTAATTCTTGGTTTTTATTCGTTTTTTATTGCCATTTAGCATTATTAATATTGAGGCTATTTCAAAACAAGTGTTAGATTGCTATTTTTGTTTGGGTTAAATGCGAGTTGTCAAAAAATGAAAGTCTGCAAAATCCATCGCTATCAACATTGTCTAGCGCTTGCTTGTCGCTGGAGAAGAAATGCACAAAGACATTTCTTTTAAAGAACCAACAAGCCACATGTATCCTGAAACAGTGGGTGAAAATTTGGTATGTCCTCGTGTATATGGGAGCGATTTGTAGAGGCCTACAGCGTCATAGCCGTCAGCTGGCACCAAGTAGATTCTTTAGATTTTCAGTTGGAGACAACCCGCCTTTAAAGCATTGTAGAATCTTGAAAGGGTATACAAAGTTTAACCAGGTGTCTCCGAATTGTAATCTTTGATAGCGATTTTGCTGCTGTGATATTTCACAACCATTACGCTGCTGTAAGCTTTGGTAGCCTTTATGCTGTTATAAGGTTTGATAGCCACTGTGATGTCGAATTGTCTTAACATCCATTATGCTAGTGTGATCTTTGACAGCCATTATGCTGCCGTTATCTTCGTGGCGTTATGCTAGGGTAATCTTTGACAGCCTTATGCTGCCACTATCTTTGATAGCCATTAT
>JAHWFP010205827.1:1670-12528 GCA_023313725.1 Lithobius niger | reverse complement strand
TTTAACTGCTGTGACCTGTGACTACTGTTATGCTGCTGTTATCTTTGACAGCGGTTAAAATGCATTGATCTTTAAAAGCCGTTGTACTCGCGTGGAAGGACTGCGGCGTGCATATGGTATCGCAACTTTCACTGGTACAGATTACATTAATGAAGTATTATGCTCTGGTTATAATTTTTAAAATAACTGCATTTTAGCAAAATGAAAACCTCAAAATTATTCATGTCAACGTTAGAAGTAGGAAAAAAACTGGAATGAATCGACTAATTAATTAAATGAAACGGGTGTTAACTGGATTATTGTTTTATCGGAAATTAGTATAAAAAAAAGTATGAACAAGGCTGTATAAACTAAAGAATTGTCAAAGATTTTTTTGTTATACGGAAAATACGACTAGAGGTGGGCGAGTGGCATTGTTTGTTAAAAAGGATATTGATGTTGAATTGAAAAATTGAATTGTGGTGTGAATGATGGAATTGATGCCAAAATTGAAATTTGTGGTAAGACCTTGCGTAATAGTGTCAATGTATAGACAGTCGAGTAGTAACAAAACTAATTTTCTTAAATACCTGGAAATGTAATTAAAAGAAGAATTGATATTAATGATAAAGTAATTTTTATTGGTGGATATTAACTTGGATATCCTACAAAAAAAAGTCTAAAATATTGTTGAAAAGTATGAAAATTTTATGACAGCTAACGGTTTTTAAAAAGTCATCAACTCTCCGAGTAGAAAGGAAATCGCTAATGGAAACGTCACAGTTTCTTCAATTGATCATATATCTGCAAGATTGTATGAATGTCCGTATAATGGATCGGATCTGGAATGGGTCTGACCTGGGATCTGACCTGGAAAAGGAAGATTGCAGATCATGTTTTTATTGTTATTACTGTGGATATAAAGTTCTTGATGATGATAATAAACAATTGGTGTTTAATGATAATAGCATTGTGTACGAATTGCAGTTAATGGGCTGGAGATTTCTTGAAGAAATTCGAGATATAAGCATAGCCTACACAGAAAATGAAAAAAATATTAGTGGTATTTACCATCGTCATAGTTATGAAAAAGAGTATGATGATAATAATTATGAAAAAAAAAGATAAACCTTTGGTTAAACGACAGAATTATAAAAAAAATGAAGAAGAAACTTAACTTTGGAATACTATTATAAAACTTAAAAAGAATGTATAAAATACAAGTTTATTGGAAATTAAGAAATGAATAAATAAAGTAAAACAAATCTATTATAAAAGAATTATTAACGAGTGTGAAAATGATTCCAATAAAATCTGGACTAATATAAATAAATAGATTAAAAATAGAGACATAACTCCAATATTGACAAATGTACAACTGGCAAATGAATAAGTTGAAAGTTTGTGTAATACATTTAATAGTAACTTCATTGATACTGTTAGGATAAATAAAGATAAATAATATAGAGTAAATAATGTTTTTATAGCCGACGAAAATATACATTACCTATTTTTATAGCGTTTCCCTCCATTTGAGTTAATAATTCCCTAGAAACTTGAAAGTTGGCTTCCCAGCCGGGCTTGTACTACTGTACATGCGCAAGGATGGGCTGTCTATATAAACTCGGCGCAGCCGTCCGGCTGCGCCGAGTTTATTTAGACGGCCCATCCTTCAACGTGATTGCATGACAGCGCATCATTTTAACGTGATTGCCTTGAGCTACTCCATCCTCTTCTCATCCGCCTGGTCATCTGGAACAGCCGTCCTCGTCCTTCCTCGTCCGCCTCATCCGCCTTCCGCAGGATGACTTCCAAGACTACCGGTTGATGCTCCGCTCCCGGCCATCCCATCTGCAGCCCTTGGATCGGCAGGGCGGAGGGCTACTCCGTCCGCCCCTAGGACTAGGATACTTCCACCTCCTCAGGTGACACATCGTATGTCCGGACGTGTCCCTACTCAACGATCCTCAGCTGTTCAACAGCCACTCAATCCACCGTCCGCCTCTTTCCCAGCATTACTATCCTCTTTTCCTTCCGAAGCAACCAGGGGCACCTTTCGTAGAGGCCGATCCGCCACAGGCCGCATCCCATACATCTCGCAGGCTCCATCCTCCAGTCTTTCGGCCTCTTCACCTAATGGCTCAACGATCCTCGGACGCCATCCCAATTCGCCTCCATCTTTACCTTCAACCTTTCATCCACCATGTTCCATCCGCCTGCCTGTTCCTTTTCCGACCTTTCAACGACGCTTCTGCGTCCCTGTCCTCTTATCTGCGTGCTCGTCCTCTCCCGGCAATATAGTGGACCTCGATCCTATTCCGTCCTCTTCGCCTGCCCTAGTGGACCTGCTTTGTGAAGAACTGCCATCCTCACCCAACTTTGACATCCATTACACTGTCCTGGGACGGCAGTCGCCGGACTTTTTATTTCTCTCAGTCTCCTCCGGTTCTTCGTTCTTGCAAAGTTTACATCCCAGGAATCTGCCCTGACACCAGCGGATAAACTAAGACGCACATCCCTCAGCGCATCTTGTTCCGTTACCTTAACTCACTCTTGCAGTATTTCCTGCATGTCCGCCATTACTCCGCCCCACGGTCCGCATCCCCCAGACACCACCAACTCTCACATGCCGTGATCCTCCACACCCTTCGATTGCAGCTCAGTCAGCTCCGGTCCTCCCTTTTACTTTAAAAAAAAAACAACAACAAAATACTGAACCAAAACAGAAAATCTAAACTACGGGAAAGACAATCACAAGTATGGACTTTGATCCATCCGAGACCCAAGACGTACTGTCCCATCAAATTTGACCACTGTCCGTCTCCACCGTTCCCCGTCCGCATTCATCATGCCACAGTCCTTCATGACTCAATTCTGCTTCGTCCGGTCTTAACCCCTGTTTAAGCTGGTCCGTGCCACCTTCTGTTTTCAAGTATGCTTCGAGTCTATCAGGTCAGGCCCAAAAAAAAATCCTCCAGCACGTTCTGACGAGACCACTGACTTGCTACAAGATTCAGCACTACAGACGCCCATCGATCCTCATAAAGTTACAAGCCTCCCAATCTAACTTCATCCTCCATCCGTCGTGAGGATCGCTCGTTTCTCACTGCTCTCTCTGAGCCTGCCTACATGGCGCAACTTAAACATAAAGCTCCTTTCATCCTCCGTCACCGTTATACACACCATTTCTTTCCGACAAAAAAAAAAACACAACAACGATTCCCCACCTGTGGTGTGCAGACAATAAGGGGGGGGAGGCAGGAAGGGATGCTATAATATCACGCTTCTTACTCTGCCCGTTATCCCATCCACACTACAGCGCCATGGGACAAGTAGCACTTTCAAGTTCTAAGCGCTAAGTTCTTGCATCCCGTCCGCACCACAGTGTTGCATCCGCAGGCCATGCTGTACTTTCAGATTCCGCCACCAGATGTCACTTCTGTCGTCCACCTCGCTTTTCGAATTCGCGTTCCCAACGGTTTTCTTGTGTCCTGCCTATCGTACAACATGTCCAATTCTTCGTCTGAACACCAACAAAGGGTACAATGAACACGAAAGAAATGAATGTACCTTCCCCTAAGGCGTGTAAATGCTTGGGTTTTTCTGGAAAATGTACCGTCTTTCATTTTGCCCCACATCCATGCTGACAGCGACACATACAATGTCATGGGCTTGAACGGAACTGTCGGGTTTTGTGTTACCATTTCACCAAGTCGATGAACGCTCATCCGCAAGAAACGACTCCAGTCCTGGCAAAGAATGCTTTGTGCGGCTCGCAAACGTGAAGAACTTGAACTTTTTCTTTTGAACTTTGATAAACGTACTGCGCCCCATCCGCTGCCCCCTGTTCATACTCGTGAACGGCATACTCGTGCAAAAATCAAGATTGCACGACATCATCTCGCTCCTACTAGAATGCCGAACGCAACTTCGAAATCGCAACCATCCTCTCAGAGGCAACATCCACCATTCTCATCCTCTCCAGTCTGTGTTCCATCCTCGTCCCCCGCCAAGACTTTTCAAGTTTTTTTCTCTGACTAGTGCACCATCCCCTTCACGTCCTACTCCCTTCCCAGCTTTGACAGTGATCCGCTCAGCCATTGCAAGGGGTCTACAGCTCTCTGCCAGAGAGCAGGAAAATCTTGATTTTAACCTACGGTTTCTTAACGAAGATCTCGACGGATTCAGGACGGAACTTAACACACACTCCGGTCCGCCCAATCCGCAACATCAGCACTTCAAGAAACGGCTGCGGACGCGGAAGCACTGTGATCCGAAAATGATTTCCTCCGTGCTTCGAACACAGCTTATTCCAATGAACTCGAGCTTATCAATCAACGCTATCGATCCCTCCGCATTAATTACGCTTTGTTATGTGCACGTAATGCCTTGGTGTCTCTAATCCCTGCTTTCCCTCCATGGAGGGCTTATTACTGTCCGTGTTCCCGCACCTGTCGTCTTCGGCTTGCTCCATCCTCCACTTCCATTCCGCCGCCACTACACCCTGCCACTGCGGCTGCATCCGCTTCACCTCCCATCCTGCAGGTTCATCAGGACGCCCCATTCCCACTACCATCTCCACTTCGGGATCCCTCTTGCCAATCTTGTGGATATCATATACCTGACATCGATCCTCCTTTAGCGGCTTCCACCTCTCCAGTTTCACTCTGGCAGGATGCTCTTACCACCAGTCAGTTTCAAAACATTACTTCATATTCCGTATGGCAATATGACAATGCGCCGAGTTTCGTCCTCGTGTATCATGGTATCACCGCAACTTCGTCATCCTAACCCACCCTTCCTAATTTGATCCCACCTTTCCATTGGTCATGCAATTTTTAAAAATTAATTTTTACCTATACGCAAGCTTTTGAATTTTATTTTGTATTAGTTTTTACTTTCCACCTTCACATTCCCTATCTACCAAGGTTTTTTTTATTATTAGTTTTTATTTACACACGTCTTAAATACAGTCCCTATTAAGGCTGGCAGTCAGCGATCCCCATGATCCTTGCCAGACCTGTTGCTCCGGCAACAAAATGATTATTATTATTATTATCCTCCATGGACGTAATGCCATGCTCTCCCTGTCACAGCAAGGCTTCTGGTGTCTCTCTGGGATTCCGTGTCCTCCCTTCATAAGTCTCTCTTGTTTTGCTCTTCAAATTTTTGACTGCTTCAAAAACTTTCGGTGAGGATCCTGCTTCATCCGCCTCCCGTCTGAAGACGGTACATTCACGATCCTCGCCAGTTTTCTCAATAGAACTTTCCTGTCGTCCGGGGACAGGGCATTCACGATCCCCACCTGATTTCTTACTGAACCTTCATTTCCAAAAAAACAACAACAACAAGACACACTCAACAGTGCGAGAGAAGATTTACTCATCATCGCCTGGTTTTTTTCGGCCCCGTACCAACTAGCATTTTGTTGCTACATTCCATGATGCACGTCTTCA
The DNA here is from genome assembly GCA_023313725.1 of Lithobius niger. Lineage (NCBI taxonomy): Eukaryota > Metazoa > Arthropoda > Chilopoda > Lithobiomorpha > Lithobiidae > Lithobius > Lithobius niger. The sequence continues at coordinate 7,093 of JAHWFP010205827.1, read as the reverse complement.
CTTTCACCATCACCTTACGATCACCGTCCGCTCTTCACATCCGCTGCGGTCCGCCTCTTCAAGTATTCTCGTGCCCACGAACCGAGTGCGTCCGCTCCGCCAACAGCTACCATCCTACGGACGTCATCGGATCCCTTTCTTTCGACACCAACCACAACTCCTGCTGCTCGTCCGCCTTCCAATTGGCCATCATCTTCCCAACAAGGTAGGAGTTTTTGGTATTCATTTTCTGATTTTCTACCTTGTACCCCACAGTGTTAAGACCCCTGCTGCAGTGCCCTCTTCTGCTTCTTTAACCATTATTAAACTCTTCTTCATCATTAGCGCAGTGCCTGGCCTAACTGAAGGATACTACTCCCCAACACAACGGACTGCCTCTGATCCACTCAAAGTTACTCCGATTTCAGTGAAAATTGGCCTAGGGCTCCGGGTTGTCTTCACCAGGGACTAGTTCCCAGGGATGCCGGCTTGTACGAGAGGGGATACCTAGCCCTCCTCCGGGTTAGAAAGTCCGCTATAAAAATAGGTAATGTGTATTTTCGTCGGCTATAAAAAGACTAAAATTGCAGGGCCTGCACCTGCTTAATTTTAGTTTTTATTGCCTAACTGAAAATATACATTACCTTAACTCCCACCGAGGCCTCCCCTCCATCGTCTAGGTTTTGGGTTCGGAGAAATAATGCCATCGGACGGCTGCGCCGAATTTATGCCAGCCCATCCTTGCGCATGCGCAGTAGTACAAGCCCGGCTGGGAAGCCAACTTTCAAGTTGCTAGGGAATTATTAGCTCAAATGGAGGGAAACGCTATAAAAATAGGTAATGTATATTTTCGGTTAGGCAATAACAACTAAAATTAAGCAGGTGCACGCCCTACAATTTTAGTCTTTCACACGATAGAAATGCAAGTTGTAAAAAATAATTGCATCGAGTCTATGTATGTAAAGAATACCTTCATTGATGAGATTTGTAACGTCATTGGTGAAATGAATTCAAATGCTGTGTTCATTGATATTAAACACTTAAACTTAAAAAATTACCCGCAGCAATCATGATTATTGAACTTATGACAAAAATTATTGACAGTGAAATGCAGCTCGGTAAACTATAAACTCAAAATATCTGACCCATTCATAAAAGGGTTCTAAATCAGATATTAGGAATTTCAGGTAATCGCAATGTTGCCAATAATTAATAAATTTAAAACAGAGTAGCACACGCAATATTAATTTCAATAAAGCCGTATCAATTCTAATGACGTTTCAGACAAATATTCTCTGGTCATCAGGTGTTTCAATTAATAACGAAAATTACATGGCAATGTACTGCCAAGTCAACCCTGCAGTAAGTGAAACTCAATGACGTATTAATTCTAAAACGTAAAAACCATCCTGTGTCTCCTTTCAGAAAAGGCAGACAAAAGCGGCAGCAAACCAAGCAAGAAAGACTTGGTTAAAGCAACTTTCAAAAGCAATGCGAACTTCGGGCCAAGTCCACATGATCATATTGGAAATTTATGTACATATCTGCATGAATTTATAGGGTTTGGGAAGATAATTTCTAACTCTAAAAAGTCCCTATTAATTCGTCCCCATTAGTTCAGTCCGAGTTTTCAGAGGGCGCCACGTTTCTTTCTGGTAATGTTTGCTCATTTTTCAGCCCAAATCTAAAGTAAACTAAATTACAACTAAGCTAGGCTAAATAATAATTAAATGTAAGCTAGATTCGTTTAGTTTAGTTTAATTTTAGGCTAAAAACTGAGTAGAAATTCCCACATAAAACACGTGGCACCCTCTATAAACTAAGACTGAACCAATGTGAATGTATCTAAGGCGTTTCAGTATGGGTCTCAGTCGCAAATTCTTCTCCCCAACCCTATAAATTCTTGATATCTGTAAAGCGTAAGTTTGCTTATAAGGCCGTTAAAAATTAATTAAATGGTTCTCGGGAGTGGTGCTAAAAAAAATTGATGTTTTTTTTTTTACGTTTTATTCGTGATTTTTCAGATGCGGGCGATGGCTTTTTTTTTTACCAAACAAAACGAAATCAGTAGCTTACATTCGTTGTCGAGTACAATATCTATGTTTTAATGCCAGGATCAGCGTGCAAATGTTGCACATTTGATAAAAGTCGTTCTTTAGATCCAAGTTTTTACTTGTGACATGCTTCTGAACGATCCTTAGATTCGTTTCTAGGCGATCGTGTGAATGGAGCAAAGAGCTCATGTGGTCATCGGCTCCAGGTAATGTTTGGTTAAAGTGCTAATGTGTGATCGGTACTTTTTTTAGATGATGTCGTAAAGTTTCATGCGTTAAGAAAAAACCCATGCGTGTGCTCCTGATAACCACTTAATTAATTTTTAGTGGCCTAATGAATAAAACATTCTTTATACTATTTACTATCTGGTAACAAGTGATTATGAACAGGTTGTTGATGCGAATACCCAATCACTCCAAGTTATTTCTTGCTCTAGTTTTTCTTTCAATAAATAAAAATTGGACTCAATCGGGTGTGGCCTGAGGATAGTTTGTGAGGTGTGGCAAAACAATGTTGTACAAATGAATAAGATTCAACATGTAACTTGAAATTCGATTTATATTATGTGAAGAGATAATTTCTTTTTTGAAGCTTTGACCTATATGAGTGGATGGGCATATGACTTCTCCACAGTGGATCCTATAAACAGTGTTACGGGTGTTCAAAGCATCGTCTGCTTTATTATTGTTTTGGTTTTGCTCGGTGAGCTACTTCAGTTTTTGGTGACTTTATCAGGGTTCCCACCAAAATACTGAAATCAATTTCCCTGAAGTTTTCCAGGTTTTCCAGAGTAGATGAAGTCATTTTCCAGGCTATTTACCGTAATTTTTGGAAGGAATTTTTCACACATTTTACCAGGTTTTGTGTTATTTTGCGTTAAAAAGGCTGAAGCTTTTAGATGGGAAATGCATTATTTAAATTTTTGAGTTTTCCAGGTTTTATGTAAAAAAAAAACAGAATTCCCTGAGTTCTCCCTGAGTATCAAACGTAGTTTAAATTCTGAGAATTCCCTGAGTTCTCTCTGAGTATCAAACGTAGTTTAAATTCCGTGAGTTTTGCAGGTTTTCCCGGTTTTCCAGGTTGGTGGGAACCCTGTTTACGGCACTAGTCTGATGTCATTTACTGATACTTTTTTCTTTAACGTATTCTGAAATACCCTGTGTGAAAGGCAAAGTTACACAGATTTTATTTTGAGGGAGGCAAGTGAATATTTTAGGGTTTAAAGCTTTATCAATTAGTTGATCAATGTAGCTGAGGGGGAGTCCCGTTATCCGAATACTTTTGTATTGTATATTTGAATTCAGCCTCTGAAAGACAACAATTCCTAGCATGCGATACAGTCCATTTCACTTCATTGATGATGACATTGACTTTGTAGTAAATGTCGAAATATGAGTGAAACTTAAGTGTCTTAGTCGACTGCGTGGGTTTTCTATACAGTGTGTGAATGCAACAGAATTAAATTCACACACAGGGAGGGGAGTGATTATTTTCGGGTTTAATGCTTTTCCAATTAGTTGCTCAATGTAGCTGAGGGGGAATCCGTTATCCAAATACTTTTGTATTGTATATTTGAGTTCAGCGTCTAAAAGATAATTAGTATTATGCGATACAATCCATTTCACTTCAATGATGATGACATGGCCTTTGTAGTATAGGAGTCCACATGTGAGTGAAAATTAAGAGTCTTAGTCGACTGCATGGGTTTTCTACAGTGTGTTAATGCAACAGAATGGAATTCACACACTATAGAAAACCCACGTAGTCGACTAGGACACTTAATTTTCACTCGTATGTGGACTCCCACTACAAAAGCAATGTCGTCATCAATGCAGTGAAATGCATTGTATTACATACTGGTAATCGTTATCTTTTAGTGGTGGAATTCAACTATACGTTACAAAAGTTCTTGGATAACGGGTTCCTCCTTGGCTACTTGACCAACCTATCTTTACAGCATTAAAAACTAAAATAAGCTCAACCCCTCCCAAAAAAAAAACTTACACAACTTTGCTTTATACACAGGGCATGACTAGCAGTAAATGACATCGGACTAGTGTCACAATATTACCAAAACCTGAAGCAGCTTACCAGGCAAAACCAAAACAATAACAAAGCAGACAATGCTTTGAACAAGCGTAGCACTATTTATAGAATCCCGTGTAGAGAAGTCATGCACCTATCCACTTGCGTAGGCCAAAGCCTCCAAAAATTCAAGGAAAGAATCTCTGCATGTAAATCGAATTTCACGTTACGTGTTGAATCTTATTCACTTGTGCAATAAGTTTTGCCACAGTCACTTCGCATCGTAAACTATCCTCAGGCCACACCCCCTCACTTGATAGAGTCCACATTTTATTTACTGAAGAAAATACTAGCAAGCATTAATTTGGGAGTCATTGGTTATTCTCACCCATCTTGTACCAGCTAGTATCACTTGTTATGAGATAGTAACTATATTAAAGAATATTTTCCCATTATAAACAAACAAAATTAACAAATTTATATAGAAATTTTTCGAACACAACCATCCCCATTATTATGTGGACCAGGGCCGAAGTTTGCGTTGCTTTTGAAATTTGCATTAACCAAGTCTTTCGTGCTTGGTTCGCCAAGTGGAAGGACTAGGTTTCTTGCTCCGCCTCTTTTTGTCTGCCTTTTCTGAAAAGAGACACAGGGAGGTTTTTACATTTTAGAATTAATGTTATTAAGTTTTCACTTATTGCAAGGTTGACTCAACAGTACATTGCCGTGTAATTTTAGTTATTAATTGAAAACCTGATGATGGGGAATGCTTTTTCCGAAGTGTCATTAGACGCACTTACAATATTAACGACAAACTAGTGGAAATTTATTGGTACCATTCTAATAGATTTAAAGAAAACTTTTGGCACCGTCAGTCATGATTAAATTATCATGTTATGAAATGGGTATAAGAGGGAATTTTATAAAAATTCTTACGAGGAACAGAAGGGCTGCAATAAGATCAAAGACACTGTTAGTGATTTTGAGAACATTGAGTTTATGTTCCACAGAGATCGGTTCAGGGCCCTGTACTTTTTTTAATATACATCAATGATATTCGTAATGGGAACACCAAAATAGAAAATTACCTTTTTGCTGATGACGTCATTATTTTGGCAGAAAAAAGTAATTATCAAGTTATAATTAATAATACATAACAGGTGTTTAATCTGATTGTGTTATTGTAATGTGTTATTTATTTTTAAAATATCATGTTAATATATTCATCTATTAGAAAATTTGATATCTTAAATATTTATATGCATAAGGATAGCTGCACTAATACGAATTGTGAACATGATTGTTACAGAATAATCTAAAACAAAACCCACAAAGGTGAAAGAACCCACCAAGTTTCAGCCAAT